>JABXWE010016954.1:0-25557 GCA_014611495.1 Limonius californicus | reverse complement strand
ATACTTTAAAAAGAACGCGGCAATTACACCTATTATGTAGGCAACCAACTATACAGACAACGGAAGCATGCTGTGACCAAAAAAATTACATTAATTCAAATTTAAAAAAATAAAATTAATTTTTATTTAGTGTCTTCTTGCGTTTTTTATACAACCATGTACAGTAAAGACGAAAAAGTGGAAATTCTAATGTGGTATCAGAATGGTAACAGCTTAACAACGGTGAGAGACTTATTTTCACTAAAATATCTAGAAAGTCCTGTTCCTTGTATTCGAACCATACAAACAATTGTTAGAAAATTTAAATCAGAGGGATGCGTAATAAATTCCCATAAAATAAGAACTAAAAGTAATCACCTTTTAACCGAAGAAATGAAATGAAATATTTTATGCTACGTTGAAGAAATCATAATTAATAGTTATAACAAAAAATAATAATTAAAAAAAGTTTGCGATGGCCGGGAATGGAACCCGGATCAACTGCACCTATGCTGACCATTACACCACCTTGCCGCAATTGTGCTTTGGTTTTACAAAAGAAGTACAAAGTTCACGGGCCTTACAGAAACATTATCCTGTCGATTTTCGTATTTAACAAATAAGTCCTATATACAGGGTGAAATACTTATTTAATATAAACACGGCAGCAACATAACCTTCATACTCAAATAATTCACAACTATAGTGACGTTTGCTTCTGATTTTTACTAGCAAAATTCCCTGTATGTATTTGATGATTTAGCGCTTTATTCAGTACACAGATAATTAGTCAATACCGTTACCGTTTTGCAATGAAAATTTTAATAAATAAGCAATCAAAGCCTTAGTACACGTTCAGTGATCCAATACGATATTATATGCGAATGAAATTTTTTGCAAAGTCTCTTGGTAAAATGTAAATTATTATTAAAAATCGCTGTTTAGAATTTTTCATTTTGAGGCCAAACCGATTGGATACAATTTAATATACTCGATAGGCAACCTAAAATACGGATGTGCAGTATTGGTTGCCTATATAAAATGTATTTTCATTGTAAAATGTTTTAGTTGGTAGCGCTAAAACAACCAAAGCGTTGTATTTTTTACATTTTATTTTACGCAAATTTGATAAAAATTCATTTATTTGTTAATAGATGTCATACTAAGAGTGAGCAATACTAACACTTTAAAAGCTTAAATTATATGGCACGTAACTATTACTAAATAGTTATTATTTTTCTTTAAATTTTACAATGGTTAGGGAAAGTCACATTTCCATGTATTGATTTTATATGAAAATTTTCTATATTTCGCAAAATTCGTCATTTTCTAATTATTACGAAATTTTATTAATTTACTGAATGGTTATACAGAACTAGGTCAGAAATCACGAAAAGAAAATGGCCTCAGACAAAAATTACTCGTGAAAGTACGCGCAAAACCTTACATTATTTGAGAAACGAGAAGTTAAAATTAAGGTAATTATATAACAAGTTGTATAGACACTTACTAATGTTTATGTGTAACACATATAAATTACCAGCTGCTAGCAATTAATACAAATACATTCGGCAATACCTGAACACAAATTACTTATTTGCGGTTTAAAAAAGCACCTTCAAGCTCTTTTTAAATATCTATCAAACATTCAGTTATTTGTATCTTTGTAAATGTAGCAAAAAAAACATAAATTTATAATCGCAAAAGTTAACACATACATTTGGCAATGTTGTCTGAACATCGATGACGTACTTCCGGTTTATTACGCACATTTAAGCTGTTTTTAAATACGTATCAAAGCACCGTGTTGGGTGATAAATGCTATATTCTCAAAATGTACAAATTCTAGATTACCGAACAAGCCGAAATAAACAAATACACATTCCATATCCAGAAAGAATCCACAAAAATTTGAATCTATTGAATTTTAAACTCTTATCATATAGAGAATAGAGAATAGCATAATATAACGAATGCATTAATTGAATGAGCTTGCGAAAATAGGGCACTTACCTTTTCCTGACAACACACCAGGCAAATACCTAATCCGTATTCAACTTTCCTCGGCAATTCTAAATCAGACAGGCATTCAATTCGCGTTCACGCATCCTAAAATTACCGCGTGGTCGCTCTAATTTTTACATGGAAATGTCTGGTTTATGGTTCGTCTGTCATCCCATGACGGTCACCATATATACCATCAGAATAATTTTTTCTACCTAAAACGCTCTTACCCCAAAAAGGCACTTGCTTCACTTTATCTTATTTTCGCTTATCGTAAATTTAGGTCGAGGTCACAGTTCAGAGAGGGGGGGGACAATTTGCTTTGATATATCAAAGGTAGTCAACATGATAAGTCATTACCCACCGATCTTATGAAATATAATTAATTTATATTTGAAGACAACAAATAAGTAAATTTAAATGAAATTGAGGATTTTTCATACATTGCCATCCGTTAAAAGGCAGGAAGCTGAAAATTATAATTTTATTATTATAAAACCGAAGCTGATAGCAGAGTTACAATTTTCGTAAATGCGCACGAGTTCAAAACTGTCTAACTGTTATCACGAAGCACAGGCAAAATCTGCAAAAAACTGAATTGCCATTACTTAAATAAAATGTGCATACATGTAGTATTGTATTTAAGTGTAATTATGTTTTAGCAACGTAAGTATAAAAGTTAAATTTATTAATTTAGTAGGTACACGTTCAATCAAAAATTATTCATTTAGAAAACTTACAATGGATCCTTCGCAAAAGGCACGTATACCCGCACGTGCTTACATCAGTTATGAAAAATATATATATTATAAAAAAAAAGATGAATTTGCTACACAAGGGCGTCCTTTAGAACAAGCCAAAACTTCTAAAGCTAGCAGTTCAACCGCCCAAAATGCAAAGTTGAATATTCCAGTTCCAAGACATCGAATTCTGTCAGACACCGCCCTACTGCCTCCAACAAAAAAAGTCAGAATAGCAGTACCTCGACCAAAAGATCATGCAGTCACTCGCGTTCCTTTGAGAGACTTGGACAGAAACGTTGCAAATAAGAATGTCGCAGTGCCTGAGTCAGATGTGAAGAAAAATGTACGTATTGTTAAAACTCTCACATTTAGAAAGGTAGACGCTGCAACTACGCATTGTCAGAAAAAAGTAGAGGAATTTGCAGAATACAGAAAGGCTACCAACACCAACACCAAGCATGTATAAATATTTCATACTTCACGAATGATTTCTTTTTAGGAATATCTCAACTTGTCGCCAACAGTATTGTTCACAACTATTCGTTTATTTGATAGAGTATTGGAAACCATTGCTATTCCTTGCAATATGTGCCAGCTGGTTGGTCTTGTTGTTATGTGGATTGTAACCAAATTAGAAGATATTGTAAACTGTCCCACGGTACGAAACAAAATATCAAAGCTAGAATGTAAGAAAAATGGTAAATAAGATCACAAAATGCATTAGGTATAAAAAAAACACCAATAGCATGATCTCTGGTATTTAGTTTTCCTAAAACAATGAACTTATGTTTAATATTTTTCAAGTTGGTAATGAGATCTCATTAATATGGAAACAGTCTAGGAAGAGGCTGGCCCAACCTGTTGTCTAAATATTATATTATAATATATCACATAGCAAGATATCATTTTAATATGCTGTGCTTTTCTCTTTATATTGAGATAATATATTTTACATCTTGGGGCTAGCGTCGATATTCGATTTTGCAGAAAAATAGATCTAAGGGACTACAAAACAATATACAGGGAATTTTTCTTCGTAGTATACATTGCCTATGTATACTTTTAAAAAGAACGCATCAATTACGCCTATTATGTAGGCAACCAATTATACAGACAACTAAAGCATGCTGTGTGGCCAAAACAATCAAATTAATTGAAGGTTAAACAATAAAATGTGTCTTTATTTACCTAGTATCTTTTTGCTATGTTTATACAATCATGTACAGTAAAGACGAAAAAGTGGAAATTCTAATGTGGTATCAGAATGGTAACAGCTTAAGAACTGTGAGAGATTTATTTTCACTAAAATATCCAGAAAAACCTATTCCTTGTAAGGGAACCATACAAACAATTGTTAGAAAATTTAAATCGGAGGGATGCGTAATAAATTCCCATAAAATAAGAACTAAAAGTAATCACCGAAGAAAAAAAATTAAATATTTTATGCTACGTTGAAGAAAACCCCATAGTGTCACTACGAGAAATAGGTTCACATTTTAATGTTTCTAAAACCTCGGTATTTATAACACTAAAAGAATTTAAATATAAATCGTACAAATTTTCGAATCACCAACAACTATTCGATGGAGACAAAGAAAAAAGAACAATATTTTGTGAAATATTCTTTAATTTGCTGAATGAACATGAATACATTTTAAATAAGATAGTTTTTAGTGATGCAGCAACTTTCACAATAAATGGAGAAGTCAATTCACAAAATTTTCGGTATGTATTATAATTCCTCATCTATCCACTATCCAGTATCCTGATAAACTTATTTCTTAGATATTGGTCCCGCACTAACTGCCATTTACAAAACTTAACTCACAGTCATTACACTGGGAAAGTTAACATATGGCTAGGAATAGTTGAAAATAAGCTTATTGGTCCATATTTTACTGATGGTAATCTTAATACAGCCAAATTTTTAGTGCTATTAAGGAACGACATCATGTCGGCAATCTACAGGGAATTTTTCTTTTTAGTATACATTGCCTATGTATACTTTTAAAAAGAACGCGTCAATTACGCCTATTGTGTAGGCAACCAACTATACAGACAACTAAAGCATGCTGTGACCAAAGCAATCAAATTAATTCATGATTAAAAAATAAAATTAATCTTTATTTAGTGTCTTCTTGCGTTTTTTATACAACCATGTACAGTAAAGACGAAAAAGTGGAAATTCTAATGTGGTACCAGAATGGAAACAGCTTAAGAACTGTAAGAGACTTATTTTTAGTAAAATATCCAGATTCCTTGTATTCGAACCATACAAACAATTGTTAGAAAATTTAAATCAGAGGGATGCGTAATAAATTCCCATAAAATAAAAACTAAAAGTAATCACATTTTAACCGAAGAAATGAAATGAAATATTTTATGCTACGTTGAAGAAATCATAATTAATAGTTATAACAAAAAAGTTTGCGATGGCCGGGAATTGAACTCGGATTAACTGCTTGGAAGGCAGCTATGCTGACCATTACACCACTTTGGCTCTGATGTATTTGCGTTGTAAAAAGGAAGTACGATGTTCACGGTCCTTACAGAAACATCACCCTGTCGATTTTTGTATTTAACAAAAAATTCATCATGTGTGTCCTATATACGGGGTGAAATACTTATTTAATATAAACACTGCATCAACATAACCTTCATACTCAAATAATTCACAACTACCGTGACGTTGGCTTCTGTTTTTTAGTTGTCCGTATAGTTGGTTGCCTACACAATAGGTGTAATTGACGCGGTCTTTTTAAAAGTATACATAGGCAATGTATACTAAAAAGAAAAATTCCCTGTACAACTTAAACATCGATGATCCGTGGTTTCAGATGGATGGAGCCCCTCCACATTCCACGAATGCTATATGAAACTTTCTAAACGGCAGGTTTCCAGGACGTTGGATAGGAAGATTCGGTCCTATACCGTGGCTCCCGCGATCTGCAGATTTGTCGCCTAATGACTTCTTTGCTTGGGGATATCTGAAATCAAAAATTTATACAAATGTTCCAATACAAAGTATTGATGAATTAAAAGATCGCATACGTATCGAATGCAATAGCTTGAATCCTGACTTTCTTGCGAATGCTGTGCGTGCTTTTCAACACCGTTCAGGTGATTGTTTACAAGTAGAAGGCGGCCATTTCGAATACTTGTTGTAACTGTTGTTTTTATTTTAATTTCCGTTTCCGGTTATTGATATTTAATGTTTTACAATAATAATCGTCGTTGGTGTTCAACTCATTTTGATTTACTTATTTAATATAAACACTGCATCAACATAATCTTCATACTCAAATAATTCACTACAGTGACGTTTGCTTCTGTTTCGTAGTTGTGGGTATAGTTGGTTGCCTACACAATAGGCGTAATTGACGCGTTATTTTTAAAAGTATGCATAGGCAATGTATACTTAAAAGAAAAATTCCCTGTATATTTTTGAAATAGAAAGAACAGATGTAATACCGTACGGAAACTCTTTGTCCCAAAAATTAATTAAGAAATGCAGTACCTAATACTTTCCACTTACATATGTTTACACACACACACACAGATATAAGTGAATAAAAAGTAAGAAACATTAAAAGTCTAATTAGTTGCCACAATTTGAGGTGTTTCAATTTTTTTCATATCCTCAGACGATGGCATCATAGAAAAACTTTTTAAATGCCAACCTATATTTTTCGTGCCAAAATTGGATAATTGTTTGTCTTTACGTCCACGTATAAGTATTGCATTCAAAAATTACAAGAAAAACCAAATTTAACGTCCGAGTCTACTATTCGATGAGGCGCTTCACCCGGCCAGTCCGATCCCCGGATTTTTTCTTTTGGAGGCGGGGCATGTTAAAATTATTATTTACGTACACAGGCCCCAAAATATTCACACTAATTAATTTATCGAATTGCTGTTTATTTAAAAAAAATATTTTTAATAAACAATAATCGGAGTTAGATGAAATACAATATAGAGATCTTAATGTAAAGAAGCCGTAAGCTAAACTAACTATAATCTATTGTGCAGAAGCGCATCTGCACTTCTTATCTTTTGCTTATGCTACTTAATATTCTAGGAAGCGAGGTAAAAGGCATCTTATCTAGTTTACTAAGGTTACATAATTCACTCTGCTTTCAAAATCATAATTTTATTACTAGTTGATGGCAAAATTGATGTGAAAAATAATAATAAAAAAACATGTAATAGGTATGTTTTATCAGTTACATTATTTAGTATTATAAAACAAACATATGTAACGTTTTACATTGTACAAATGATAGCTAATAGCTGGTAATTTATAATATTATATTGTATTATAACACAGATCTATTAATGGCTTTTTCATAAAACATGATGTATAGTTATATTTTCGTTTTTTTTTTGCAATAATGTAAGGTTATGTAAGTGTTTTGAACGTAAACTTTTAAATGTGCTAATTTAGTAATTTTAAAATATTGTAGCTTCTAATTTTTTTTAAATAAAATTAATTTTAGGTGTGAAAGGAAATACAGGTCTAATATTTTTGTTCATATAAACAGAAAATGGTTAACAAGTATTACAAAAGGTATATTAGTTAACCTTCCGATATTTGCAGAAAAAAATACAAGCAGAAAAATGTAAAATAGTGGTTAATATAATTTTTTACTAAGAAACGACGTTGATACGGACCCTTAAATAATATCAACAATTTGGTGGAACTTGTGCATGTAGTGAAAGATTTTTTGGCACTGCTGTGGAACGTTGGCATAATAATGGAGAGACAAAGCGAGATCTTGGATATAAGGAGCATTTAGGAAGTAAATGTTTGGATTTGCATTGTTTACTTTATCTTAAAGTATTTGTTACGGATTGTAATTTGAATAAGTTATAAGTTTTTGGAATTTTTCTGAGTTGTGTGTCTCAATTTGTGGCGGTAAATCATCAAAATCATCTGGAAAAGATTTATACTATGTTTTGAAACATGTGTTTGTTGTTTTATTAAATTATGTTGGGACGATTTTCTGACATCATTGAAACCCATTATAGACATGGAAAAGGAAAACCATATTCCACATTTGAATAAGTTCTGATATTATTTCAATATATTGAACTGGTGGATCTAAAATACTGTCATCCAACAGCGTAACAGGCAACCTATTTTCTTTTTCAGGTTTCGAAAATGATACTTCTCTGTAGAGGCGTGTACTTGAAGCAGGACTTCTTAAAGATGGAACGAAAGATTTTAGCATTATTTAATTTTGATTTGCATATCCCCGATGTAACAGTGTATATAGTTTTTTACATAAAAAAATTACAAATTGAGCATGATGTATGTAAACTTTCTTCCTTTAAAAACATGTATTTAAATTGTACATCTTTCAGTTATTGCTGCACAGTGCGTTTTATATTCTGGAATGCTATGCACTGAACGTCCAATTTTCAACAGTTCCTCCCTCTGTACAAGCAGCTTCGGCGGTTTGCTTGGCTTTAAAAATGTTATCTCCCGCCTCGCAAATATGGCAACATTTGAAAAATGCAATCGGCTACTACACTAAAGAAGAATTACATTATATAATGCAGGAAATGTTGCAGCAACTTCACGTAATTCAAGATACTGCATACGAATACCGCGCCTCATATAAAAAATATGCAGAAAAAGCTAAACTAGAAGTTAGTATTGTATTGCAGCACAAGCTTGATGGTATTATCCTATAATTTATGTTTTATACTTATAACTTTTTTAATCAAATCCCTGTGAATGTGTTTTATAATTGTGATTTTTATATTTATGTATATTAATTAAATGTAAATTTTTTTATTATACAACTGTGTAATTTGATAATATTATAAATAAATAAAAGATGTGTTCCTCTAATATATTTTATGGATAATAAAATACATATATAATAAAGTACTATAAGCTTAAATTCGTCACAATAATTTGGTTCAAGTAAACTCAAGTGGGAGAGAGAGAACAAGAAATGCATGGACAGGGAAAAAGAAGTGAAAGATTATACAGACTACTCCCATTCTGCAAAGAATTTTTTTTTATTGCTAAACACCTTTTTAAAGTGCCTTCAAGAAGGTGATATATACCTGCAACGGATACAGATAGACTTTTTGCTTATTAATGAAAAATGCAAAAATAGCATAAAACGTTATAAAATACAGGGTGACTTTAATAGTCATGCAAATATTTTAAGCAGTGATTGTTCACATCAAATGAATATAATATACATAAAATTGCCTTATAAAAATGTTTATAGTTTTTGAGAAACGCGAAGTTACCTTGTTTGAGAGCCTCAATTTTCAAATTGAGCACGCAGCTTTTAAATTATGACATGTGACCAGTTGAATCAGAGGATTTTAAACGGAGACTAAGAAGGTGCTAAAATCGCTCTGACCTTTAATTATAATAAATTATTGATAGCAATGCATCTTATAAAAAAATTGTTGTTAAACACAAAAATTCTATAAAATATTAAAATTATTTTATATATATATATATATATACACTGCTTCAATAAATTAAAAAAAAATGTTTACGCAGTATATACGTTCTATAAATATAGACTGACAATAAGTAGAGCTGCCAGACGTCTCGGTTTTCCAAGATTGTCTCGATTTGGGGCCTCAAATCTCTGTATATAGTAGGTTTCGGGGCTGTCGAATATCCCGAAACAAATAGGTTCTGTTCATTTACAATATGATACTAATGTATACCTATATGAACTCTGGTGTAATGGAAATATTAGATAAGACATTCCAGGTTAACTACTGAATTATGTGCTGAGAGAGTTCTAATTTAGTAAAATCAGCTCGGAGTTTAAATTAGAAAAAAATTGTATTATCTAAGGGTCAGTACGTTTGCATACTATAAAGTACTTCGTTTAATAGAAAATCCATAGTCAATGTATAAGCAAGGGCGTATCCAGCTCAAAACGGAAGGGGGGCAGCTTTCTAAATCCAACTTCTTTCATAATGGAAGAGGGTCCATAGAGGGGGGGGGCATGCAATAATACACCATTACAAAGAAAAGAAAAACACCATTTATTTATAAAATAAATTTTTGAACAGTTGTTTGCGAGGATTAGTTGCAAATTTTTTTATGCAGTATATACGTTCTATAAATATAGACCGACAATAAGTAGGGCTGCCAGACGTCTCGGTTTTCCAGGATTGTCTCTATTTGGGGCCTCAAATCTCTGTATATAACAGGTTTCGGGGCTGTTGAATATCCCGAAACAAATAGGTTCTGTTCATTTACAATATGATACTAATGTGTATATGAACTCTAGTGTAATGGAAATATTAGATAAGACATTCCAGGTTAACTACTGAATTCTGAGCCGAGAGAATTCTAATTTAGTAAAATCATCTCGGAGTTTAAATTAGAAAAAATTGTATTATCAAAGGGTCAGTACGTTTGCTTACTATAAAGTACTTCGTTTAATAGAAAATGCTTGTTTCTTACACTTCTTGCTTTTTTCCAGAACAAGGGCGTATCCAGCTCAAAACGGAAGGGGGGCAGCTTTCTAAATCCAACTTCTTTCATGGTGAAAGAGGGTCCATAGGGGGGGGGGGGCATGCAATAATACACAATTTCAAAGGAAAAACACTATTTATTAATAAAATAAATTTTTGAACAGTTATTTGCAAGGGTTAGTTGCAAGTTTTCTACTACAGCTTCCACTAATTGTTTTTTGTTTGCCAAACTCCATTGACGATTAATGCTTAGCATGACTAACCCATTTAACCTATTTTCACCAATAGTGCTTCTAAGCCATGTTTTAGTTCGGCGAAGGAAGCTGAATGATCGCTCTATTGTGCTTGTTGTGCAGGGCTGTGAAAGCTAAATCAGTAACGCCTTTCTGATGGTTGGGAAAAACAATTCGCTCTTTTCTAAAACCTCTATTATATCTGGCGTTTCTTTTACCCCATTCCACATTTTGAACCACAATTCCCTTTCTTCTTCGATACCTTCCAAATTGTAAAAAGTTGCACAAGATGAAGTACCTTCATTCCATTCCTCCAAATGAAACATCTCTCATGTTACTCGGATGGAAATATGACAATAAAAATACAGGCGATTTGTCTGCAGAAAATCTGACTTCTAAAGGTGATATGATGGAATCCAAGTAAGGAATTATTAGAAACCTTTTCCAAAATTCGGATGGATTTCCGGCTGGAGAGTTGCTTCTATGCACTTGTCGGCCAGCAACGCCAGTGGCGGTTATATCAACATTCAAACGCTTTGCAATGTCGCCTGCTTCTTTCAAAACGTCATCCGTGACGTTCTCCGCATCTTCCTGATGCTCTCTTAGCATGACGAGAATAGTTTGAATGTGCTGGTTAGCTTTAACTATCTCAACTATCTAACTATCTCAAGTGTCTTCAATTGAAGTGTATTTGCTACGGTTTCTAGTATAGAGGAATACTTCGCAATTAATGCTACTGACACAACAAATGAAGATCTGCATGCCGCTGCATGCATTTGATATACATTTTTCTCGTTGCTGCATAACCCTTTTCAGCTAATGCCTTTAATACTATAACAATATCGACGAAGTGATTCTTAAAAACACGGATGCACTTGTACTTCTCTGTCCATCTAGTCTCACAACCTTGGAAGGGGGCAGTCCCCCCCCCTTGATACGCTCTTATATAAGATGGTTTTCTCCAATATCCCATAAATAAATGATTCTTATTCTGCTTAATTGAGAAGCCTATTAAGCTCAAGATAGAATCTCATATTGGTTGCTTTATGGTAAAAGTCTGTATTTAATAGTGTGTAAGAGTGTTTAGTTGAGTATTGAGTATTGAGTTGATGTATTTGACGATTTAGCGCTTTATTCAGTACACAGATAATTAATATACAGTTACCGTTTTGCAAAGAAAATTTCAATAAATAAGGAATCAAAGCCTTAGTAAATGTTCAGTGATCCAATACGATATTATATGTGAATGAAATTTTATTAGGATTTTGCAGTCTCTTGGCAAAATGTCAATTCTTATAAAAAATCACGGTTTAGAATTTTTCATTTTGAGGCCAAATCGATCGGATAAAATATAAAATACCCGATAGGCAACCAAAAAGACAGATATGTAGTGTTGGTTGCCTATATAAGATGTATTGTCATTATAATTGTCATTCATTGTAAAATGTTTTAGTTGGTTAGCGCTAAAACAACCTAAGCGTTGTATTTTTTTATATTTTATTTTACGCAAATTTGATAAAATTTCATTTATTTGTTAATAGATGTCATACTAAGGGTGAGCAATACTGAAACTTTTTAGAATTTCTCATCTTGAGGCCAAACCGATTGGATACAATATAAAATACTCCATAGGCAACCTAAAATACAGATGTGTAGTACCGGTTGCCTATATAAAATGTACTGTCCATGTAAAAGCTTAAATTATATGACACGTAACTATTATTACACAGTTATTATTTTTCTTTTATTTAACAATGGTTAGGGAAAGTGACATTTCCATATATTGATTTTATGTGGAAATTTTCTATATTTCTCAAAACTTGCCATTTTCTAATTATTACGAGATTTTATTAATTCACTAAATGGGGATACAGAACTAGGTCAGAAATCACCAAGGGAAAATGGCATCAGACAAAAATTACTCGTGAAAGTATGCGCAGAACCTCACATTATTTGAGAAACGAGATGGTAAAATCAAGGTAATTATATAAAAAGTTGTATAGACACTTACTAATATTTATGTGTAAGACATATAAATTACCAGCTGCTAGCAATTAACACAAATACATTCGGTAATACCTGAACACAAATCACTTATTTGCGGTTTAAAAAAGTACCTTCAAGCTCTTGTTAAATATCTATCAAATACATACTCAGTTACTTGTATCTTTGTAAATGTAGCAATAAAAGATAAATTTATAATCGCATAAGTTAACGTACATATATTTGGCAATGTTGTCTGAACATCGATGACGTATTTCCGGTTACAATAACGCACATTTACGCTGTTTTTAAATACCTATCAAAGCACCGTGTTCGGTAATAAATGCTATATTCTCTTCTTCTTCTTCTTCTAGAATCCTTATACCTATATCCGTATATATAGGGTGTCGGATTATTGTCTTGCTATTTCTTGGCCCAATTTTTCCATCCCTTCCGGTCCATCGCCAGCGCTTTCATATCTTCTCTTGTTTTTCTTCTTTGTCTGCCTAAATCCTCTATTCTTTGTAGCCTGTTTTTTCTGGGTTTTCTTGTTCTTCTTTTCCCCATTCTGCCTGTCTCCATTAACTTCTTAACTAGTCTGTTTTGGTCCGTTCTTAGTATATGATCGTACCAGTTTAGTTGTTTCCTCTCAATCTTCTTTGTAATTGCTTCTTGCTGGACTATTTGTCTTATATGTTCATTCCTCTCTCTCTGTGCGTCTTAGTTTTCCCTGTAATTTTTCTAAAGTATTTCATTTCTGCTGCAATGACTTTTCCTTCATGTTTGACTTGCATTGCCTATGACTCGCTTGAATATGTCAACGTTGGTACAGCTATTGCATTGTAGACCCTTAATTTCCTTTCCGTGTCTATTTCTCTTTTTCCAAATATTGTTTTGTTTAATGCGTAATAGATCCTTGCGCTCTTTTTTGTTCTGTTGGCTACATCTAGGTCTATCTTCCCTTCTTCCGATATTACGCTCCCAAGGTATTCGTATGCTGTCACTTTTTCCAAGTTAATCCCTTTAATATCAATTTCTCTTATTTCCTCTTCCGATTTACTATTAATTATCATTGTTTTACATTTATTGATGTTCACCTCCATTTCTAGTTTTCCTATTTTTTCCGTCCATATTTCCGTTAGTTGCTTCATTTTTCTGTGGGTATCTGATATTAGGACTATATCATCCGCGTACATGAGACAATCAATCTTTATTGGTATTAATCGATTGTATCCTATTACTGTCTGACACTGTCTTGTTTTTATTCTGGTATTCTTTAATAATCTATCCATTACCACTATAAATAACAGTGGGCTGAGAGTATCCCCTTGTTTTATTCCCGTGTCCATTCTAAATTTCTCTGATTTTTCCCCGTTTATCTTGACCACTCCATATACTTTATTGTATATACTTTCTATTATAACCCGTGTTAATTTCTTTGGCACCTCTAATTGATCTAGGCACTCCCAAATTATTTTCCTCTAAATTGAGTCAAAGGCAGCTCGTAAGTCTGTGAAGGTTACGAATAGTTCTTCTCTCTTTTCTTCCTTCTTCTCTATTAAATGTCTCGGTATGTGTATGTTGTCATTTGTTTGTCTTCCTGTCCTATATGCTGCTTGTTCATCTTCTAATTTATTATTAATGATTTTTCTTAATCTCCTTTCCATTATTCTCATATAAAGTTTGTACATTCTAGATTACCGAGCAAACCGAAAGAAACAAATATACAATCCATATCCATAAAAAAGGATATACACAAATTATAAATATAACATAAACGTATATATTTTATAGAAATAACTAATATTAAGTAATGGTATATTTTACATTTTTAATGAGATGAATGAAATTGTTGTTGATTTTTATAAACCTTTAATGTCTTCTCGTAAGTTACCCTATGGAATGCGTAAAATTGAATTAAGATTTTCATCAGCCATCTGAGAGCAAAATGTCGGTGGCGGGTGTTTTATTGTATAAAAAACATCGAACTGAACAGTATCAACCATTTTTTGCAATGTTTTCCAGTTGAGTAAATTTTTGGTCGTTTATAGTTGCATAGAAGCCTAAAACTAGCAGCCTTTGAATGTTTGTGTTTTATAAATTATCGACTTGCTATAGATAAAAATTAATATGTATTCAAAATACCGCCACGAGTTAGACAATTTGACGAGGCGAGCCAAATATGGCCCGAGATGTTTCTATAGATGACATTTTTAATAAGAGCAACCACCATATATTGTTTGATTTTTGTACGTTATAATTCAGGTAAACAAATTATTTAAATAATGTAGAGGCTGAAGTTATAAAATGTCACAAATTTAACTCTTGTATTCAAACATCTCCAAAAAGGTATACAACTGCAAATCCATTTATTCTACACAATAAAAAAAAGTTACTTATTCAAGGCTAAATTTATGAACATTTAGTCGTAATAGTTCTTCAATAAAATGCTTAAACAGTGTTAAGGTGGTGTGAAGCAAGTATGGGATGTGCCATCCACAACAGGGCCCGACTCTGGGTTAACAAGGAAATTGCACATAATGGTTGAAATATTTTAAATTAATGTTTATGTAAATGGTTATTAATTATCAAGTTAATTTTTTTAATTCTCATTTGTGTTTTTAAATTGATTGCAAAGATACTTAACCTTAATGTGCTGTTTAAGTAATCAGTTCTGACTCAAGTAGTGTTGTTTAGGGTGTGATGTTTCAATAGTAAGTAAACCCTAGTAAGTAAGTGATATTGCTATCCGTATATTCTCGTCCCAGGTACTTGCTTGAATTAATATTTTTTTCTGTTAATGTAGATTTAATTTTATGTAAACTTAAATTTAAAGTTCTATTCTAATACCAAAGATATGTCAATAAGAAATATTTTTCATATAGGATATGGTATATATAAATATTTACATTTCAACTAAGGAGCAGTATTAAGGCTTTACAGAAATACTGATGATATATATTGCAGGATTACTATTAAAATAAGTATTTATGTCGCTAAGATGTAAATTTGCAATTAGTAATTGTAACAAGTTCTTTTATTAATAATGAATTGAAATATCACTTTTTAAATATGTCAGAAATAAAATTAGATATTAAAACCTTCTTAAGTTAAATTTAGACAACTATTATGTTCTTTTAAAAATTTGCCGCTCTATATAAATTAATTTTGTAATTTCATTGCCGCTACATAGGAATTAAAAAACGTTATTTTAATAGCAGTTTTATGTTGGTTACAGTTTTCGCTATTTTGTTTTTCTAAGATTGAGTTGTGTTGACAGCCCCCTTTGTAAGCCGAATTTGCCGAATATTGCCTTGTTCGCGCTTGACCTTAGACGCTTCTGAGAATTTACATGCCGAATTATTCCAGAACATTTTCGCTATATTTCGAATGATGTTGCAATCATATTAGATATATGCGTCTCCTAAGATCTCCAACAGTCTCTGATTGGTGTTTGGTATATCATATCTTCCATATGGCCCCACAAATCGCGCTGGTACCACATACCATGTCCGATCGCCAGAGGGACATCATACCTATATAATAATCGTCCCAAACGATCTAGAAAATTGAAATATCAGTCAGCGGCTAAATGGTTCTCAAAAACGAATGGACCAATGAGCATGTTATCAATAATTCCACACCAGATATTCACTGAAAACCTATGTTGATAATTTGACACTGTGATTTCGTGTGGATTCTCCAAATCCCAAGAGTGGCTCTTCTTTCTGTTTATTAATCCATTCCTTGGAAATGTTGCCTCATACGAGAATACAAGTCTATTAGATAGGTTTCGATTTTGAATGATCCAGCGGCGAGGACCGTCCTAAGACATTTAGCGCCCTTAGGCTACTAACAATAATGCACCCCTCTTCATAAGAAAATACATGGGGGGGGGGGAAGTGGGAATGACGTGACCGATGAAATTTTACAAACATTGCAGAACTAAAAAAGTCAATATAATACCAATAAACAAATAAAAATCTAAAATATATACAAAATTCAAGTAACCTATATGAACAAAAACAAACTATATTACTATATAAACAAAAAACACAAGTAACTTACTATATGTATAACTTAAATATTTATTTTCATAGCTTTTTCTATGGCAAACTGGTTAATAATATCACACGCAGAGCTGGGTAAGTATTCGAATACTTAGTAGTTTGAATACTACTTAAAATACTTTTATACGAAAAGTATTTGGTATCTCGAATACTGGGCATAAAAAGTAATTGGTATTCGAAATGATCTTATTATTCTCGGTATTCGCTATTCGACCGTCATAAATGGTATTCGTGAATACTTCGGATATTCACGAATACTTGAACTACTTGCAGGTAGTATCCGCCAATACTTTATTATTTGTCGAATACTTTCCTGTAAGTTTGAAACCGATTTTTTAATATTCCACTGGAAATAAGTATAGATAATGTCACTTTGTCTTTTATCGTCTGAATCAAAATAAAAGTTTTGTTTTGTAGTTAAAGTTACTACCCAACTAACCCAACCAAACCATAAGCTTTAGTCTTCACGCAAATGCCATTTCAAATACAAGTATTCAAGGTATTCGTAACTCTGAGGATACTGAGTACTCAGTAACTTGAATCCTATTCATACAAAGTATTCAGATGCTGTAAGTATTTCGAATACTTTTTAAACAAAGTATTCAAACAAGTATTCGGATACTATTTTTAGTATTCGTACCCAGCTCTGATCACACGTTTTTAAATAATTAAATAAATCACTCTATGGACAAAATACTTAAATCATTTAATTTACCTTGTCCCAAAGAAGAGCGTAAGTCATTTTGTATTCTTTTAAGTGCTGATAAAGATCTTTCACGCTGCAATTTATAGCGGCCATACTTAAGAAAATGCGCATTGCTGTGGCCACGTTAAGAAATATAGACTCAATTTTTTGAATCAATTATTGTCCTCAAATAAGTTCCGCAGTAGATAGATTTTCTTTATCTTCACATAAATAACCGTGTTTAAAATGAAGGCATTCTTTGATAAAATTATTTTCTAGATCTTCAACATATCTTTATCTACAGCACTCTTTCTAATTGTGTTTTTATTTAAATTTTTCAAATTGACCAGAAAGCCAAATTTTGAGTAAATGTCATCATAGGCACGCTTTCTCTTTTGTACTGCTGATAGAAGTTTATCAATAATAACATAATATGTATTTATGCTGAATTCGGTATTAACGCCAAATTCAACTTTTGCGCTTGTCTCCAGTCGTCAAACTGATTTGAGTGCAAGCAAAATTGCCGCCCCAAAAGGCTGGCGCCCCGGGACTATAACCGATTTAGCCCTGTAGTTAGGGGGGCCCTGCCAGCGGTTAAATTCCTTGCGACTAGCGAACAGGCTGGATATAAAATGGATATAAACCATGACGTTTTAATGTTCTCCAAACTCGCATTCGTTGTACATTAACTTGTGCAGATCCACGACGAACAGAGGTGCTGGGATTATTATCATTTTCTTGCAGTCGACGGTTACGGGAAAGTTTCGTGTTCACGTAGGTGGTTCTGCATTTGTTGGAAAACTCGTCAATCTGGTAGTCGCCAATTTGGAAATCTCAACCCATATTCTCGAACAGCTGCTACTGAGCTTCCATCACAAAATCACTGTTAATACGGGCAAGCAGAGAAATTATCTGTAAGGTTCTTTACTATTTGACGTACAAGTAAATAATATCATTTCCATAATAATGTGGACAGTTTGTATCAAATACCACTTAATATCATTTATTGTTTCGGCTGCTTCAGTATTTAACTAAGACAGGTCATAACTTGTAGTGACCACACGTCATGGCAAACCCTGGTTAAACATATAATACAAATTTCATTAATTAATTAAGGCTTATTAGACATATTTAAATATGTGATTTTTTAGTGTCATGTTATTAATAATATTAGAAAAATCAAAATCTTTATTGATACTTAATATTGCAAGCGCGTTTATTAGTTCTGTGGACATTGTTGAAGAAACGTCATTTTTAATTAGATTAATTCTTAGTACAATGGAAAAACATTAATTGTTATCTTTGCATTATACATAATGCATATATCTTTTTCGTTAAAAAATCCTTTAATGCATTAATTTCTTGAATTAAATTTTCATCTATACATGTTTCATAAAACGTCACAATGATTGCTTTTCTAATTTATAATTGTTTAATGTTTTTTTTTATATCTGTTTTGTATTTAAAAATTTAAAAAATATTTAAGGTACCTTCAAATCAAATTTTTTCTTCTGTTTGTACAATATCTGCATCAATTATGATATTGACAAAATGTACCTAAATTCGTCCAGGTGATCTTTTGATACTTCATTTAATTCAAATAATTATATTTTTTCCATCTCGTACCACAAGAAATGTTTCTGAAATACTTATACAGTGTGCTTTTATTCTTCATTTCGTTTAAAAATTCGTCAAATTGTGATCTTAAACTTAGTAATTCAATTTAAATTATATTTATAAAAACAAAGCTTCATCTTCTTTTTCTGCTGCTTATTTTCGTGAAAGTCTGCTATCATTAAGGCTAAATCAAGTATAATTGTCTTTTTTGCAATGCTTCGTTAATATTTCAATATTAGAAAATATTGTAAAACATACTGTTGAACTTAATTTAAAGATTGTATAACTTATAGACGTCGGGTGGCATTGGGAACGCGCAAGTTAAAAATGATAGTTTATACAGCGCGCGCATCTCGTTCTTAATATTACATATTTGCATAAGCTTCAATCGGTATTTATGATAGACTTCTACGCTGATGGTTCTGGGTTCAATTCCCAGTACCGGAACATCGGATTTTTAACGGCCGTTCTACCTCGCAAGGCAATGGCAAACCAGTGAGGTATTCTGTCTAGTATATTTTCTCTGGAGTAGAAGTGTTTACACTTCCCATGGTTCGGATCCCACGTTAAGCTGTAGATCCTCTATGTATGTGGTACTCTAAACGCGCAACACAGGCGTAAGAGAAAAGATGGCTACGTCTCGTAAAAGATAAAAGCACTCGAAGAAATATTAATGATCCCGATAAGTCAAGTGAGTTTAATACGACCAGTTTGGCTTTTAGAGAGGCAAGGCGAATTTTCAACATAATCGTCATTTTAACATATTAACTTCATAAAACAAATTTACAGTCTTGTTTTACTCGTTTTAGTTTCCTTTTTCTCCATAGCATGCAATAGATAGAAATATCTACACCAACACCCAAAAATTTTCGTTTGCAAGAAAACCTAGAATTAAAATAATTTTTTGATAAATAATGTGTGATTCATGAAGCATTTGTGCCTGAAGCATAAACAGTAAATAGTGCATTCTACGTTGCAGTAATGTACATTTTAAGAAAAGGGTAAGGTTTTTGTTGCATGATAATGCACCTGCCCATGCTGTACTAATAAAACACGGAGTTGTTGAGATTAATAACCTATCGTATTCATCTGACTTGGCGCCAACAGACTTTTTCTCTTGCCTAAAATGAAAACTGTTCTCAAAGGGAAACGATTTCAGGATCTAGAAGACATTAAGAAAACTGAATTGAAACCAGTTGTTTGGACGCTTTTGCCGATTAGCAACTAAATTTTTGCAAGAACTAAATGACTAATTACCTGTAAGTACTTTGAGTTTTTAGTATAAAATCAAAAAAATCCATAAACATTTTAATTTTCGTATTAATAGATACTAAACCCGTTTTCTTTGACGGTTTTGTCGTGATGATCATTACTACTGTCATTAGTGTCTCTGAATGAAAATATTATTCGATCACGGTTATCAGCCGATGCAACAAAAATAAAGGATGTGGTTGAAGTGTTGCCAGCTTATCAGTAACAATAGTTAACTAGATGATCTGGCACGAAAAACTACATATAGGCGATTTCTAGTCGTTCAGCGGTTTAGTTGCGAAGAAATAAATATTGAAAATCGAAAAAATGGACACAAAGTATTATAGTATAAATGCGGGTGTAGAAATCGAAGACGATAAATTTGGAGCAGTCACTGATAAAGAAATTTTAAAAATCCTAGGCAAACAAATTAACACTACTGCTGTGACAAACCATCACTTTCACGATCATTCAAATTGAAATTACAGAAGTATCACTTACACACAACTGGCGGTAAATCTGAAACTCAACCTGTGTGTATGTTTTTAATCTTAGATAAACAAACTACTTATATATTGCCTTTTAAACTGTATAAAATTACGTAATACTACGGTGGGCCAAATATGCGCAAATAAGGTGATATTAACTATGTAACATGGTGTTCTAGTGTAAACAGAAGCGTTAGTTACGCATTTATTTGATATTTACAGGGCCGACTAAATTCAACGTTATTTTGTCTACCAAAGATTCGACTAACCGAATCTTTTTTAATTTAACACTAAAAGTTAAATTTGTTATCACAACAGATTAATACACTATTAAATAAATTCCATACCATACCATCAAAACAGGAAACCCATAACAGTAAATGAGCTCATGAGGCAAATTAAATATCTTTTTAACTAAAAGTCTATAAAATTTTTGTTTATTTATTTCACACCCTCCTGGTTGTGCCCCAACGTTTGCGGGGCGGAAGGTTTCAAAAAATGATTAGCTAATTATCTTAATTATTGTAAACTTGCACAAATAAGCTTCACGTTCCAATACATGTTAAATACCAACCGCTTTCACATTGTATGCAATAAGAAAACGTTGCGCCCTCTTCTGTGGAACGGTAATATTTCGCCAACTTTTCGTATAATATACGGTGTGTCCGATGAGAGATGCTTGTAGCTCCCATTTAAATGAATTGTAATCAGGGTATAAGCACAAATAAATGTATTTAATTTTGAAATGGTTGGCCGCAACATTACTAACATTTAAAAAGTAAGTATTTCCAAATTTTATTCATGGCACAATAATATCTAGCAGTTACAGCTTTTTTTTTCAATATCTTCGTAGTATTTAAAACTAAGTATGTAAAAACGTATATCGTTGAAAAGGCAAAAATTAAGCCTTTTAATGGTGCTATATTTTACTACGGTTGCCATTTAAGTAGGTACAAGTTTAAGTCAATTTCTAAAACAGAACAAAATAAAATCGCTTATTGCTTATTGTAAAAATCTGTTGAAACTTTCGCGTTTATTTTTTTCTGTCTCCACCATTAGGGAAGATATTTTGATGTAAATAAATTGGTCGTTTTCATTTTTTCACAAATATCTAGTAAGCCATAATTTATTTTCTGTTAATTCCTTGGAAATATTGCCTCATACGTGAATACTATAGGTTTCGATTTTGAATGAGCTAGCGGCCAGGGCCGTCCTGAGATATTAGGCGCCCGTGGACTACTAACAATAGTGCTTTTGCATTCTCAATTAGATGGTGATATGTTCAGTACCCAGTAGTAAACATTATAATCAAAGAGAAGTTGCGTGTTTTTTCGTTCTCATAGAATTGAAAACAGCAGAAGAAAATTTAAGAAATAACTAGGTTATTACTTTCACCTACAAACATTTTTGAGAATGAATTTTGCCTGTGAAATAGCATTACTATCTAATTGAATACTGGTGTATTTAATTTATCATAAATAACAAACTACATTTTTAGATGTAAAGAAGAACTTAGACCAGCTGCATTTATTAACAACCGTCATTATTAAAATAAAAGAGGGAAATGGGAGAATGGCAGAATTGATGATCAAGAGATGTTATTCAAGAGTGTCATTTATACCTGAAAGAAATGCACTTCCTGTAAATAAAGTATGTTAATGCACATGCACAGCCAGAAGTTCCTAAACTTAGTGCCTCATGTTCACAAGGAAGTGCAAGGTACTCAAAAAAATAGATTTAAATAATACGAGACATTTTATACTGCATTAGATGTTGTTTTAGTGTCCTTGAAGAAGAGCCGAGGCGGCCGTGGGCTAGAGGTTAGCGCGTTAGACTTCTACGCTGAAGGTCCTGGGTTCTATTCCCAGTAGGGTCAGGTGAGGTAATAATGAGACAAATTTTAAAACTCTTCCTATAATTTTTGTGCGCTGCATAGCATAGTTTTTGTTTTAGGTGTACACGACTTTATTTTGGATGGCCTTTTCATTGGAACACTTAAATATTATGATTTCGTATTAGCAAAATATAGAAATTCAAAAACATGTTTCTTATTTTTCTAACGAACTCGACATGTGGCACACTTGAAATGAGATAAAATTTGTCAAATTGTTCATTTCTTAACTGGTGGTAATTATTGCATTAAAATGTATTTTCTGCTACATTTAGCATCAAAATAAAGCAAATTCTACCATCAAATAACAACTGTTAACGTATTCGACGTGTGGCGCACTTGAAATGATATAAAATTTGCCAAATTGTTCATTTCTTAACTGGTGGAAATTAGTTATTGCATTAAAATGTATTTTCTGCTACATTTAGCATTAAAATAAAGCAAATTCAACCATCAAATAACAACTGTTAACGTATTCTACGTGTGGCGCACTTGAAATGATATAAAATTTGCCAAATTGTTTATTTCTTAACTGGTGGAAATTAGATCTTGCATAAAAATGTATTTTCTGCTATATTTTGCATCAAAATAAAGCAAATTCTACCATCAAATAACAACTGTTGGCGAACTCGACATGTGGCACACTTGAAACGAGATAAAATTTGCCAAATTGTTCATTTCCTAACTGGTGGAAATTAGATGTTGCATGAAAATGTATTTTCTGCTATATTTTGCATCAAAATAAAGCAAATTCTACCATCAAATAACAACTGTTGGCGAACTCGACATGTGGCACACTTGAAACGAGATAAAATTTGCCAAATTGTTCATTTCCTAACTGGTGGAAATTAGATCTTGCATGAAAATGTATTTTGTGCTATATTTTGCATCAAAATACAGCAAATTCTACCATCAAATAACAACTGTTAACGAACTCGACATGTGGCACACTTGAAATGGGATAAAATTTGCCAAATTGTTCATTTCTTAACTGGTGGAAATTAGATCTTGCATGAAAATGTATTTTCTGCTATATTTTGCATCAAAATAAAGCAAATTCTACCATAAAATAACAACTGTTGGCGAACTCGACATGTGGCACACTTGAAATGATATAAAATTTGCCAAATTGTTTATTTCTTAACTGGTGGAAATTAGATCTTGCATGAAAATGTATTTTCTGCTATATTTTGCATCAAAATAAAGCAAATTCTACCATCAAATAACAACTGTTGGCGAACTCGACATGTGGTACACTTGAAACGAGATAAAATTTGCCAAATTGTTCATTTCCTAACTGGTGGAAATTAGATCTTGCATGAAAATGTATTTTGTGCTATATTTTGCTTCAAAATACAGCAAATTCTACCATCAAATAACAACTGTTAACGAACTCGACATGTGGCACACTTGAAATGGGATAAAATTTGCCAAATTGTTCATTTCTTAACTGGTGGAAATTAGTTATTGCATTAAAATGTATTTTCTGCTACATTTTGCATCAAAATAAAGTAAATTCTACCATCAAATAACAACTGTTAACGTATTCGACGTGTGGCGCACTTGAAATGATATAAAATTTGTTAAATTGTTCATTTCTTAACTGATGGAAATTATTATATTTAAATGTATTTTCTGCTACATTTTGCAGCAAAATCCTTACATTTACGACCTTTTTCTGGAAACGGTTTTGTACAAAACGTCCTATAATTTCTGAACATTGAATTTTAGACAAAACGAATATTTTTATTTTTAGGAATGTTCTTTCAGAACTTGGTTTTACCTGTATAATCGCCTTGTAACGAGTTGTTGGAAAAATTTTTATTTTTAAAGGTTGGTAGCAGTCAATTGTGCCTCTGTATGTTACACTATAGTTGTGCCAGCCAATCAGGTAATGCACGTCATATATAAATTTTATGACGTCACAACCTCTTTGTGATAACCTACTGTTGTCTACTAAATTAAAAAAAATATATATAAAAAAAATAAAAGAATAACCTGCAATGACTAATTACATTCTGTTTTTATTTTATTTTATGATACCGGCACTGCTGCTCGTTGATCATGTGATCTATGACGTGCATTACTTGATTGGCTGGCACAACTATACATGTTTTATTTCGTTGCAATCTTCCCCGACTGAACTACCTTTGATAATTGGTATCCGTTTTATTACCTATAGAATTTTCTCATTCTTGTAGTTATAGAGCTCGTTAACGTATCATTGATGATGATGTAATTACAAAAGAGTCAGCCAGATTAATTTTGTACTAACGATGTTGCAAGTTCATAACGATGAACTCCCAGCGAAAGAGGAAATTCTTCAAGGCGTCTTAAAGTGGCTGCACTCAGTATAATCAGTGAACAGGCGAGGAACAGAAAATTCGCCATTCGTTTTGACCCCTAATAAGTGAAATGCAATATAAATGATTTTCATCACGATACGTGTTTGGCTAGTGCTCCTTCCTCTGGATGTATAGTATAGAATCT
Source organism: Limonius californicus (assembly GCA_014611495.1). Classification (NCBI taxonomy): domain Eukaryota; kingdom Metazoa; phylum Arthropoda; class Insecta; order Coleoptera; family Elateridae; genus Limonius; species Limonius californicus. The sequence goes on along the minus strand of JABXWE010016954.1, from coordinate 656 downwards.
TGTTCGGGAGCTTTTCGTCGTCCATCCGTTGTATGTATATATTGTATTCATTTTCTTTGTATTCATCCACTTTTAGTTGAAATTCAAAATATTCCGTTTGTTTCTTATATCTGTATTCCTCTTCCTATCTAGCTGGATGTATGCTGCGACAGTACCTAATAATCTCGTCTACTACACTTTGTGATCTTGATTGATCCACTTTTTAGGAATCCATGTTTCACTTCCATATATATAGCTTGGTATTGCTAAGGTTTTAGCATCGTTTATTTAAAAACTCTGTTCCTAAGTGTTGTTCTTATTGTTCCATTTATATAATTTAGTATTTCTGTTTTGTGCTGTATATCGATTTTCCCGTCATACGACGGTTTGCATAACCAGTACCTTTATCTTACTTACGTACTTACTTATATACTATTGATGCCGTTATCTAACGACGACGTCGTTTTGGAGCAACAAACTTCGAGAGATGACAAGATGGAGAGTGCCATCATCTCTGTTATGAATAAGTGGACGCGACTGCCTCCCTGGACTTTCCCATACTGGAAACTGTTCATATCATCTTTATTCAACAGTAGAGTTATTTTCCTCAAAACGGTTGTTCAAGTGCTATCCTAAAACCTTGCCTCGTAACGAATAGACTTACAAGGCTTGTAAGA
>JABXWE010016953.1:0-25290 GCA_014611495.1 Limonius californicus | reverse complement strand
AATACATTTGCTTTCAGAATTATTCCAACTGAAGTGCTACTAATATCCTCGTTTGTGCTTAGATCTGTTTGACGTACATGGGGATTGTCATTTACTGCCTCTAACATTGGTAGTTCATTTTCTGGGCCTACATCTTTTGGAATTAATTAATTTACCTCCATTTCTTAATGAAGTTTTAATGCGTCTAAATATTTTTCAGACGGTGGTCTTTTGTTTGTATAGCGCCTGATATATAAATTGCGGGCTGTAGCCGCATTTCCCCTTTTCGCACCCCGTTCAGCAAATTACATTAAAACCACCCGCATAGGTATTTAATTCATTAAAAAGCTATGTAATTTTTCGTACTCTATTCAGGATAGCTCTAATGCTGTACTTTCGAAAACATAATTCTTTAAAAATAATTTTCTGCTATCTCCTAAACAGTCAACTAATACACAAATATTATTTTTCGAATCCCATTTAGATAATTATGTTAAAATAACATTTACATACATCATTCCTCAAGAAGCACCTGAACCTTTTCCACCCCATTCAGCAAAATTACAAAAAAAAACCACCCATATAGATACTTCGTTTGTTAAAAGCTGTTGTAATTGTGCGCACACTATTCAGGAAAATTATTTAATGCAAGATTTATGGATATCCAATTCTTAAAAAGAATAGTCAAATAAATATACAAGTGTTATTTTTCACACCCCATTTAGGCAATTATGTTAAAATACCCTTAGAGGCATCATTCCTTAAAAAGCACTGGAATTTTTCCCACCCCATCAGCAAAATGACATTAAAAGGACCACCCATATAGGTACTTCGTTTGTTAAAAGCTACTGTAATTGTTCGTACCCTATTCAGGAAAATTATTTAATGCAACATTTATGGGAAATCAATTATTAAAACAAAAACCTTTCTACTATCCTCTAAATAGTTAAATAAATATACAAGTGATATTTTTCGCACCCGATTTAGTCATGTTAGGAAACCCTTATGGCATCATTCCTTAAAAATCATTGAAATTTTTCCCAACCCATTCAGCAAAATGACAAAAAGACCACCCGTATAGGTACTTCGTTTGTTAATAGCTACTATAATTGTTCGCACCCTATTCAGGAAAATTATTCAATACAACATTTATGGGAATTCAGTTCTTGAAATAAAACTTTCTACTATCTCTTAAATAGTCAAATAAATAAACAAAAATCACTGAAATCTTTCCCATCCCATTCAACAAAATGACATTAAAAGGACCGCCCATATAGGTACTTCGTTTGTTAAAAGGTACTGTAATTTTTCGCACCCTATTCAGGAACATGATTTAACAGAAAGTTTATGGGAATTCAATTCTTAAAGAATTACTTTCTACTATACTCTAAATAGCCAAATAGATATAGAAATATTATTTTTCGTAGTACATGTAGGTATTTCGTTTGTTAAAAGGTACTGTCATTGTTCGCATCCTATTCAGTAAAATTATTTATTAAACTACTTATGGAAATTCAGTTCTTTAAAAAATACTTTCTGCTATAACCTAAATAGTCAAACATATCTACAAATATTATTTTTCGCACCCCATTTAGATAATTATGTTAAAATATCCCTTATGGGCATCATTCCTTATAAGGCACTACAATTTTTCACACCATATTCAGCGAATTGAGGTTAAAGAACTTATATCAGCATTTTTTTTTTATTAAAGGGTGCTGTAATTGTTTGTACATTATGCAAGAAAAATATTTGATGCAACATTTACGGAAATTTATTTTTGTGAAAATCACTATTTCCTTCACACTCCATTACGTTAAAATAATTCTTGGTAGTATTAGGTTGTTGAAGCTTAATACTAGACTGCAGATTATTTAGTCTTCTTTGAGTATTATTATTATTATTACCGGCGTTAAAGCTGTAAAAGCAAATTGACTACTTAGTCAGTTGCTTTGTAAGTAGGTAATTGGATTTGCAGGTAATTTAAAGTTAGAATACATAATTATTTATTAGGTAAAGGTTAATAAGCTGCCGACGTAGTTTAGAGCTGCATTTCAAAACGTATTCTCATATTGTTATACACAAGAGTTTGGGTAGTAAGACCTTATATTTTCCTTAATAAATAACGAATATGTTACGGGTATGTAAAGTTACATTCTCACTTTCACAAAACTGCATTATTAACGCAATTTGGTCTGTAGACATGTCTTACAAATATGCAAACTTCAATTAGAAGACTTTCTAGAACTTCTATATTTTTTGCAAATATTAAAAATACAGCAACAACAGGATGCTGCTTTGGTATTGAGTATTATCTAATAGTTGAACACAATTGTTTCAATTAAAATGTTTTAGAGTTAAATGATGTACAGAAGAAACTTCAAAACTGCGCTAGAGAGTTTGCCAGAGAAGAAGTATTGCCAGTTGCTGCAGACTACGATAGAATTGGTGAATTTCCATGGCCTGTCTTTGAAAAAGCATGGACGTGTGGCCTTTTAAATGGACTGATCCCGGTATATTGCGGTAAAATACTTATTTTATATACAGTGCTTCCCGAAAATAACGGAGAAATTACGTAAAATCGTTGAGAAAAATATTTCAGAAAAATGCTCGGATACGTCGATTATTATTTTTAAATTATCATTTAGAGATGTAATTTTCAACCCCCCCCCCACTCCTGAACCCCTAAGCGCTAGCAACTTGAACTTTAAAAATTCAAGTAGCAAAGTACCCCTTATGATACCTCATATGATAGCTTTCTTTATGCTAAATACAACAAAAAAAGTTTTTCAAAATCGGTTGGTAAATAACGGAGATATTTACCAAAATGTATTCAAATCAAAGTGCCAATATTCGAGCAGGCGTTGATACGGCTTTAGCAATGAGTGATAAAAACAATTGAAAATTGTTAATAATTGAATGTCCAACAAAATTTATTGACATTACTTAGTGGAGTGTGTGTTAATTCTCTAACGATTAAGGAAATAAAATTCCAAAAATAAGACATACTGAAGGCGGAAGAATCGAAGTTTTAAATTTTGATGTATTTCTCAAAACTCATCGCAATGTTTCCAAGACGTACTGAGAACGACAAACAATTGTTTTTACCACTCATTGCTAGAGCAGTACCGACGTCTGCTCGAATATTGGCACTTTCATGTGATTACATTTTGGCAAATATCTCCGTTATTTTTCAACCGATTTTGAAAAACTTTTTTTTATTGTATTCAACATAAAGAAAGCTATCAGAAGAGGTACTTTGCTATTTGAATTTTTAAAGTTGAAGTTGCTAGTGCTTAGGGGTTGAGGGGTGGGGGGATGAAAATTACATCTCTAAATGATAATTTGAAAAGAAAAATCGACGTGTACGAGCATTGTTTTGAAATATTTTTCTCAACGATTTTATAGAATTTATCCGTTACTTTCGGGAAGCACTGTATATATATATATATATATATATATATAAAGGGTAATCGATTTCTTGCATATATTCCTTCTAATACTGTATCTACCATCTGTTGGTGTTGTCTATCTACAGTGGTCTCGGGGAACGATGTACTGTTCATTGTATCTTCTCGTTGTATTTTCAGCGGTCAAATAGCCACGATATTTTACAGAAACCCAAAATACTACTTATTTGTAGCTGGTGTATGTCTCCAAGGTTCGGAAATCTGAAGCTCAGGTAACTGTGCTTGGGGTTCCTTTTCCAATACGCATCTACGATAGAGAGCGTTGTTTAGTGGTTAGATGTTTGTTCAGGGTACAGTGGCCTATCAGAAGACTTGCTACCATCTTAAGCTAGTCACTTTTCTACTGTAGGCGAAGGGCTCCTAATAAGTTGATTTGCTTGCCTACAAGTTTGAGATTCCCAGAAGCGAGAACTTTTCATGATGAGATCCGGTTGAATCTATCGTCTTATGATATTGGCGTTGGGTCTTTCTTGGGAACTTCTTGCCAGAGTATCTGCCATTTCATTCTTGATAATACCGGCATGTTCGGGTACTCAGTATAATGTTACAATTGGTTGTCAGGGTCTATAAAAACGACCAATATTCATATACCAAACTTGCGGTGTTGGGGTTTTCCAGGGTCTTCAATGCGGCTTGGTTGTTGGTGCAAATGTTGATGTTTTAGTCTACGGAGGAGTGGTTTATGTTTTCTTCGGCCCAGATTAGAAGAGCGTACAAATTTGTTTGAAAGATCATAGCAGATGTTCCCAACGAATGGGTTAACTTGGTTCAGGGTTTCTATCCGTAGACGCTATACTCCGCCCAGCCGTCTTTTCTGAAGCCATATGGTTACCCTGTAGATCCATTGAATACGATTAATCTTTCTTTGTTCTGCCCTTAGTTCTCTCTAGCGTGGTATAGGACAGAAATTCTTCTTCCAAACGAGTATTTTTTGGCCCATGTGGTCTGAGTACATTATTGAAAAACGTATGATGTTTTTTATAGAAGGGAGTAAATGGACTGATTCCAGCATATTGCTGCAAAATATTCATTTATACAGTATGGTCGACGTGATGCGCATAATCTCTTTAATACTGTTTTCACCATCTACAGATCAAATTCCTTATTATATCACGATGTACTAAAACTGCCTGATAGCAGTGGTTGTTTACAGGATGAGATTTTTTTAACGCGTGAGTGTAACATAATTTATATGGCACGGTAACGTAGGTTAAGTACCGAACAGCAATTATCATCATAAGTAAAGTACAGGTATCCCTTGTACTATACGGTTTTGATGTAACATGGATAAAGAATTGCACCCCATCTTCTTACAACACGGTTAAAATGGCACGGTATCGGCAAGATTTAAAGTCCGTAGTATAGGGCGAAAAATAATTGAAAGTTTATATATTTGTTTAATATTTTCGCTGTAAATATAGGATACGTAATATTTAATCAACAACTAAAGAGATGACGCACGAAATCTGCCATCAGCTAAAATGATTTTCCGCCAAAAATACGTTAGACACGCCATATTCATAATATTTTTGCTAGATTTTCGAATGTAATCTCAGTCTCGCATAAGACGGATTCCCTCTACACGGTATTTTCTAGGAATCTAACCACCGTTTTGTATTATTAAATGTGTTTCCGTTCTAAATGTAGTAAAAAAATGAGATAACAACAACAACTGTGACGTTCGTCTGGTTTTCGCGCGTTTGTATTTGAACGTTTGGTAGATTCATTTCATTATTTTAACTCGTAAATAACGCAAATTATGCCACCTTTTGGTGGTCGAATATTATCGTTGGTAGGTATGTTTCTATTGGCTAGCGCCGTTTAGAATTCAGGAGAGAGGGCAAGACGCACTTTACGAGGTATTACTAGGAATTGCAACAAAAGAGTCACTGGCTAGTCGCTTGTAGCGTGCAGACGTTATGAGTTTAGTGAAAATAGGGTCTGGTTAAAATTGTTTTGGTAATTTAGATTTTGTACCGTTTCCTCGCAATAAAACTCGACGACAAAGTTGGAATAAATATAAACAAAATAAATTAGTTGTAAATGTCGTGGGGCTTCTCGTATTGCTTGATACGGATAAAATTAACTCCGTTTCCCCTTTTAACATTCACGTGAAGATTCGCTGTTTCAACAAAACCTATGTAATTCAGGCTAGCTACCGTCTTTTTTGTTTCTTCTATTCTCCATGGGGCGTAGATCAAGTGAAAATCACCCTTCTAGGCTCCTCTACCTTGTCGCCGAAATAAGTTAAAAACTATCCATATTTTCAGTTATTAGTGGACATTGTCAGCAATTTGTTTGCAAAGTGCTTTAATATGTGAAAAGTATACGTAGATGGATTTTTATTTGCTTCCAATGGTACCTGTTCTGCAGCTTCCTCATCCATGACAAACCTGCAATATATTTTATAACGTCTGCCCAGAGTTTAGTTAGACGTCCTCTGGACCGTTTTGCTTGGTATCGTCTCCACTACACTCCATCGCTCATCCTGACATCTGGTTACATGATCGGTATAATTCTACTTGAGTTTTGCCATTGCCTCACCCACATATTTTATTTCGTTTGCCTCTTATTCATTTCTCTTTCGTTGTGGTAGATTTTCTGTAATCTTCCACGTATGGGCGCCGTACGACAACATTGGCAGGACATACTGGTCAAGTAGAAGAGTTTCAATTGCTTAATATTTTAATTTTACTTGTGTTGTAAACTCCACTGATATTGACTTTGTTTCTAGATTTTACAGTAAATGTTGTAGTCAGTGGCGGCTCGAGGAAAGGTTTGGGTGTCTCGAAATTCTCTCTTATATACATATACATTTATCAGTTTCTTTAGGTGCTCTATGAAATGCAGCGAAACCTGTCATGAAGCTGAATATCGATAAACTCTGTTTTTTTTGTGGGTTTCGATTTAGATGTGATTTTTGATATCCTTTGCTGCAAGTCCTTCACTGTGGTCGCTGATCAACCCATTCTGTTGATTCTATTGGACGTCATACGTCATCCCATAGATGACATCTAGTTGATTAACTCGATTTATAACTGTTGTAAGTACACATTTTGGTGAGCATTTTCTCCAGGAAATTTTCTGATATAGGTATCGCTAGCACAGTTATTGATGTTAAAAGTCGATTCGTCAGGAAATAGGATACTCTGACAGTTTTTTCTGGTCAGGTTTCAAAGCTTCTTCGCTTATAGCAAACGGTAAAGTTTTTGTTTCTTGGAGATCAATGGCTTCATCATATCTCTATATTCTCTAAATACAAAACTAAGCAGCCTTCCTCTCACAGTCTTCCTGAGCCGTTCAACCTGCCTATACATGTTTTGGGGTGTTACCCTTGTACTATGGCTTCCAGGACGAACACTTAATGATGATTCCAAATGAGCACTTAACATTTGCAAGTGTTAAAGCTCTAACAAATTTGAGAATATCTAACCATTTGCAGTTTCAAGGTCTCAAAAGTAGAACTGGCGTTGCATTAATTTAGAAATTTGTTGTAGGTACTGCCTAGCACATTAGGTGTATAAATATTTTACACGAACTGTTGCAATATCGCGTAATCATTAGAGGGCTTAGAGTTTTAACAATCAGTAGTTGAAAAACGTAAAATCAGTATGTGAATGATTATACCACTAAATTTTTATACCATTCCACAGGTGGAAAAGAAGGAAGCCTTACTAATGAATGTGTAATAGACGAAGAGTTGTCATTCGGGTGTGGAGGAATCGCCAAGGCACTTGTTGATCCATATTTTGGGGTAGGTTCTTTTTGGTTACTGTTACTGTAAATGAGACCACATTACCACCTTTTGTGTATCTGTAGGGGTTTTATTATTAAGTCTCAGAAAGTTACCCAAAGTATTGGTTGGTTTTGGAAAATTAATATTTCCATTGAGGTATAGCAATACAGTTTCTTTCAGCAAGTGCCCGTTATCCAAGTAGGCACCAGACAGCAACAGAAGAAATATTTAGGCCGTCTGATTGAGGAGCCTTTGATTTCTGTAAGTCCTTTAAAGATTATAGTAAAAACTATACTTACATTAGATCCAACCTGTAGGCTTATTGTGTTCCTGCAGCAGGAGCAGAGTTAGACATCAATAAAATTACAGCTAGGGCAGTAAAAAAAGGAGACGAATGGATCCTCAATGGACAGAAGATGTGGGTCAGTGGAGGCGGAGTAGTTAATTGGTAAATATATATTACGCCTACTTTTATTGTGTAACCGACGGACTATTTAGAGTAGACAACACGTTGATCATTACATAGGTAACATTGCAGTGTGCTTGTTTACTAGTATATAATTTGTGTGGTTTGACAATATAGAATTTATGCGGTGAAGCGTTAATTGAATATGTTATTAATATTTAAAAAATCCAGAAAGTGTTTTGTGAGCCGGAAAGACCTCATCGATGTTCGGACAGCGTGGCCGTATCTACGATGTCTGTTCATAAATTATGGCAATATCTAGCAAATTTATAAAATGTCTCATACACAACTATTAAGTATTCAATTGTATATTGACTTAGGCCATGAGAAGACTTGATAAACTTTCGTGATGTATTTAGGTATCCGTAATAAATAAGTTCCTAATTCAATAATAAAAAAAAACTAACTTTCCGAAAAATATTTGGGGATAATGAAAAAATTTTGTTATAACCAATGTCATGTTTATAAGTGAGGTTATGTATATGCGTCAGGGGCGGGGATGGCTTAGTGGTACAGAGCCAAGCTTTGGATGTAATAGTCTAAACGCTTCCCGGTTCGAATCTCCCCATGGTCGAAAATTTTTCTAATTCCTTGGGTGGTCGGTACTGGGTCCCGGTCTCCATTTGCCATTGGGGATAAAATTAATGGCACTCCTCGAATTACGGTCGCATTAGAGGAGTAACAAGACCATAAACAAAAAACATTCAGGTTAAGCATGGTTACGCACCAACAAGGTAACCCGCAGAGTCGGGCCCTGTTGTGTTTTGCACAAACTAACTTAGCCTTGTCTCACACCAAAAGCGATGGGCCTCTAAGGCCTGTGAAAGCTTCATAATATGTAAATGCGTCAATAAGCTACGGCATGTTTCCAAGTAAATTATATAGAACGAACGCCCTCTATGCAACTAATAATGTACTCATCATTGACAGCCATTTTGTCCTAGTGCTGGGCATCGGCCTCTTCTCTGCTACGTGTTTCTCCTCAGCGCTAAGGTAGAAACACAGTTTAACGTCGAATCCGAACGACAGAAATTCCAGAGAATTTTTAACATTAAGATTCCACGGTTGCAAGTCGGATTGAGAAATTGTGTGTGGTGGGTTGCAGTTTTTTATAAATCTGCGTAGTAATGCTTAAGTTTCGAACCCAAGCCAGAATCGACATTTTACTCAGAAAGCGAGCGCTCTACCAACGGAGGTACCTCCACACAATAGTGTATTACAATTCTGAAAAAAGAGACACGTGTTATTTTAAGGAGTTGTCGAAAACTTGCTGATATATTTCTATTATACAAGATGTGTTCAGTTGAAACCCATCTTTGCTTTACAAAAATTTATTCAACAATTTAATGACAAATAATTACAGTCACAGTTAAGTCACCTATCCCATTGTTTTACTAACCGACGTATACCCTGGTCATAGAACTCTTGTGGCTTCTGATTGAAGAAGTTTCCACAGCTATCTGTACTTCTGCGTCAGACTCAAAATGCCGACTTTTTAACGCCTTTTTCAGTGGTTCAAAAATATGGAAATAGCATGGCCATAGATCCGGGCTATAGGGTGGATTCTCTAAAACCCCGCATTTCTGTCGTTGAAGATTCTCGTTTGCCGCATTAGCAACATGAGGCCTAGCATTGTCGTGCAGCAAAATGACCCCACGCGTAAGTTTTCCTGGACGTTTTCGTCTTATTGCTTGAGGAAGCTTGTTCAAAGTTTCATTATACAGCTTTGCATTGACATTTACTCTATCAACAAGGGTCCTTCATGGTCGAAAAAAAAAAGTTAAAATCACCTTGCCTGCAGAAGGATGTGCTTTAATCGTCTTCGGTGGTTATGAACTTGAATGATTCCACCGCATCGACGATAACTTACTGGATGGCTCGTAGTTATGGCATCAAGTTTCGTCACCAGCAACTATTGGCAGAAGAAAGTCATCACCATTTTGCCTATAGTCTGTGAGGTGTTGCAGAGGTAAGCCTATTCGCAAGCATTTTTGTTCATTAGACAAGAGACGAGGAGTCCATTGCGAACAAGCTTTGCTGTAACCCAGATTAGGAACAATACTATGGACAGTTTCTACACTCGCACCGATAATTTCAGAAATTTCTTTAATTGAAATTCGACGATTTTCTCTAATAAGGCCTATCATACATGCCATATTGTTTTCTATTAATGCAGTACACCGTGCACCTGGTTGTGGCTCATCCATAGTTCCCTCTGTTCCATTCTTCCATTCCACTGCTTGCATTCGCGTATGAATCTGCAATGGCTGCACACCCCCAGCGCATAAAAATTGTAGAACCGCACGCTGATCAAACTTGGACGGATTCTCAACAATAAACGCCATTTCAAAATCGAAGTTTTAAAAGTTAAAATCAAATTTAAACCACAGAAACTTATTAATGTGTTGCTTACAAACACTACTAACATCAACAAACGTCATTTGAATTATTGCATTTGTTTTCAATGCTAAGTTGATCAAAGATGCGTTTCAGTTGAACAACCTCGTAGTTGACGTCAAACCGTGTGCAGTTACTTCTGAAGTAATGTGTGTTGCCTATCGTATGGCCGGCCTTACGACAAACTCAATAAAATAGTTTGTATTATACAGGGTGTATCAGAAATAGGTACAAATATTAAATCCGATGGTAGATTACAATGTATACAAACTAGAAAAAACATTTCTTTAGCAATGGGCCCCTTAAGATATGAGAAAATAATAATTGAAAATTTGACCCAAAATTGTTTGAGTATCGCAGGAGAATAAGAAAAATTTGGGTTCAAAGACATGCTATGCAAAGGAGAGTAAGATAGAAGTACCACAAACTACTAGGGAGGTCAGTAATTTCTATTCAGTCTGTTGTTGAAGCTGGCAAGCAGTGTTTCTACCAAAATGGAAAATTTTACGAACATTGAACTTACTGATGTTGTTCTTATTTACGAGGAAGCTCAAGGAAACGCTCTAAGGGCAAGACAAATGTACTTAGAGCGATATCCTCAGCGCCGCATTCCAAACAGCGTTACATTTACTAGAACAGTCCAACATTTACGGGATTATGGCACGTATCAACCACAAAACCATCATCGCGGTTGTGCAAGAGCAGAAAGGTTGTTAATGTAGAACAGCATGTCTTAGTGGAAAAAGTCCTAGTGTTAGCACTAGAAGATTTGCGTTACAAACTGGCGTTTCCCATTCTACTGTTTGGCGGATTTTGCGGGATCAAGGACTAAACCCTTACCACGTTCAACGCGTTCAAGGTTTGCAACCAGCGGATTATGTACGTAGGCACGATTTTTGTGAATGGCTTCTTCAATAGTGCAACAACCAACCAAATTTCGTGTTCAATTTGTTATCTACTGAGGAGGCAGGATTCATGCAAGAAGGGGTGTTTAATGTCCATAATACCCACATTTGGTCAGATGAGAATCCACACGAAATAGTGGAACACAGTTTCCAACAACGGTTTTCTCTAAATGTATGGGCAGGCATTGTAGGTAATCGCCTTATTGGGCCATACATTTTACCTGCTCGTTTAAATGGAGCTCTGTATTTACACTTTCTCAACGAACTCCTACCAGAATTGATTGAAAACGTATCTTTAGAGACACAACGTAACATGTGGATTTTGCTTGATGGTGCTCCGCCCCATTATGCTAGGGATGTAAGGGAATGGTTAAATAATAACTATCCCGAAAGGTGGATTGGATGAACCGGGCCAGTGCCATGGCCAGCTCGTTCGCCAGATTTAAATATTTGCGATTTCTTTTTGTGGGGCTACATGAAACAGTTAGTTTATTCTACGCCAGTGAACACAGTTGGGGAATTAAGGGTATGCATTGAAGACGCCGCCGATAGGATTCGGCAAGATCCTACCGTTTCCGCAAGGATACGTAATACAATGCTTCGACGTGCAGAAGCTTGTGTTCTCAGTGGTGGTCGTCATTTTGAACATATATTGTGATCCACATTTCACTTTTGAGGTAAACTGTTTTTCATGGTTTTTTCAGTTATGTTAAAATTGATTTAAATAAATGATGGGTATTCTGAAATAAATTAGTACTTTTTTAAAGGCTTTATGCGTTTGGAGTTTTTTTTGCATGAAGCAGGCAAGCAGCACTTGTTTATAATTTTTATACCACATGAAAAGGTGAAAATGCAAAAATTTAATTTAGCGGCAAATGAAATTCTTAAATGCCTTCTAATTACAAAAATGTCTAACTGCTTCAATTAAACCTTGACGCCTCCCAATTCAGTAGTTTATCACAAGCCAGACAAGTTTTTACGTATTTGACATATTGGATGTACTTTACAATTAGGTAATAACCTTCTACAGCTTAAATGCATTTTCTATGTATCATCAGCAGTTCTCAAACAAAATTTATTTTATTTTTTAATTCAAAAAAATAAACTTAATGATTTTTGGTAAAAATGAATAGTACCATTGAATTCTACTTGAGCTAATCTATTACTGGTTTAAATATTTGTACCTATTTCTGATACACCCTGTATAATACAATATAAATTTTCTTTATTAGAAAAGGGAGCAGATTAGTAAAAATAATGATCTGTGTTTAGGTTTTTAGTTTTGGCTCGTACTGATTCTGATCTTAAAGCTCCAACCACCAAATCATTTACATGTTTTATTGTTGAACGTGAATGGCCTGGAGTTGTAATTGATCAAAAAGTAAGTGCACACTTAGAAGTAATTCATTTGAAAGCACTTATTGGGACTTTCTAACTTGCAGGAATTAAATATGGGCCTTCGAGCAGCAGATAATCGTAGAATAACTTTTGAAGACGTGCGAATACCCAAAGCAAATATTTTAGTAGGAGAAGGAGCTGGATTTCAAAGTGTTACGAATTCATTCAATATAACCAAGGTATTGGTAAGTAATTCCAAATATTGTGATCATTATATAAGGGGAAGCTAAACTGGCCTGAGAATTCAAAATTTAATGTTGCCTTTTACATAGGCAAACCATTATGTTTCTTTCCCTTTACCTCCCGTGGTTTAGGGCTGTCAACGAACCTTGGAAACAGTGCAGTCAATTTAAATGAGAATACGTTTAGTGAATTTTGAGCCACTTAGGCAGCCTCTTAAAATTTAAATTAGAAACATTTGTCGAACAAACAAACTTTTATTTAGTAGAATCGTCTATTATTTTATATTTTGATGTTTTCCCTCTTATAGCTTGTTATTTTGTCTAATTTCTGTATTTATATTACTTGATCTAGTAAGTTGTCCTCTTTTTCCACTAGTTTACCCTCTGTAATGTTTGTCGGGGTTTCACATGTTTGAATTAGAATGTTTGTTAGATTCATTACATCATTTTACGTCAGGTTACGGTTATTCCGAAAGTTGACACTGCCTGGTGTGTTTTCATTGGCTGGTCCCGGTTAAAATTCTCGCGCCGGAGAAGAATTTTCGAGATATCTCTGGGAATTGTGCTTTGTGTTTTGTGCCCACGATCTTTTAGGAACTGGCTCCGGTTGGTTTGTTTTTATGCGTGAATAAAGAAAACTCTAGCCAGTCGCTTGAGGAATCCAGATGTTTTTTGCCCAGTGAAATTAGGGTGGGGTTAAAATTGCTCTCCTTGCTTTTCTAGCAACAAAACTTAACGATAAAGTTGGTTTAAATATAAACAGAGTCAATAACTTAAGGATACCGTGAGGTTTATCTTATGATACCGATAAAATTAACCCTGTTACCATCTGAAATGTTTCCGTAAATATTTTCCGTTCCAATAGAAACCACGGTTTATCGATTTTAGTGCATAAAACAACCAATTCAGCGATATTATTTTGTTGTTTCTTATTGCGTAACACCCAGAACTTCGTCACTTTGTTTTGGTTGCCAGTGATATGAGCGTATTTGCCATATTTTGTCACTTCCCTCCTACTGAGAGCGTCGATTAAGCACAGATCAACCGTTTTGGCTTCCTCTATCCTGGTGCCGAATTAAGGTAACAACTATCTATATTTTTAGTTTACAAAGTGTTTTGATTGGTAAAAGCAGACGTAATAGTATTTTCATGAAAGACAGCGACCTTTTATTGCCAGTTGGTTAGTAATTTCTTCTTCTTCTTATTCTTAATTAGTAATTTGAATAATTAATTTTATATGTGTTGCGCACGTAGCTGATGTTGACCACGCATTTTTTTCGAGTTTACATTGAATGTCGTAGTCAGTGGCAGCTCGATCAACAAGTTAGAACGTCGCGAGGCCCTTTTTTGACATATAATGTATAGCTGGACTGACACGACCCTCGTTGTATGACTTGTTATTTTTGAGTATTTTCCTTTCTGTATGTATTTTTTGAGAAATACTGGAGCAAGGAGGAAGCACAACAAGATAGGTTCGACAACCGTAAGCTGTCGGTTCTCGGCTTATTCATGAGGATTTATGTTTAGCTGCGACTTGAAAGGCTGGCGCATACTTATTTTGGTTTACCTCGTACATTATGACAATCAAGACTTTATTTTTGTAATAATTTTTGCAAACTATCCGTTGTCCCTGTGTTAGCTGAAGAGTCAATGACATCGGTTTGTTGTGGGTTAGCGAGAACTACCGTTTGATCCGTAACACCTTTCTCCTTTATAGTCTTTAATTGTGTAGTTTCCTTCCAGCTTCCTTCCCGTTTTCTTTCCCTATTACAGCCCCCTTCGAATTTTTTCCTGTGTTTCCAGTGTCGTGCTAGTATTGCCATTTGTCATCTTTGTTTAATACCTTAGTGAATTTTTAATACATTATAGTTTTAGGAACGATTTTGTTACTTTCAACAGGTCGGTGTACTTGCAACAGGTGTAGCACGAAGGTGTCTGCATGAAGCTACGGAATATGTCATCAAACATCGCAGTGAAAATAACGAAGATGTTGATTCTATCTTGGCTGATATGGCAATCGATGTTGAAATAGCTCGCTTGTCGTGTTTAAAGTCAGCTTGGGAAGTAGATACTGGCAAGCCATACAATTACTCGGCTTCTGTAGCAAAGTGTTTTGCAGGAGATATTGCGAATAAATGCGCCACCCACGCAGTACAAATATGCGGAAGTGACGGATTTAATAGCGAGCATCCAGTGGAAAAGCTATTCCGAGACGCTCAGATTTATCAGCTCTACGAAGGAACTTCCCACGCTCAACGTTTGATTATTTCACGGGAAGTTATTGCAAAAGCTAGGCTTCTGAATTGAATTAAAAGTTAGTATTAACGAAGTCGCGTAGTTTTTATTTGTAAACTATTAGAAATAGTGAAATCCTAGAAACTACCTTTCTGGTAATAATTTTATAGTTACAAATTTTAGCTCACTGGTGAATGTTTATTATTGGTTGTTTAATAAATAAATATTGTTTACACGACAAAAAAATGTAAAGTTTAAGGTTTCTGTGGTTTGTGTCTAATGAAGTTATCTCTTCTGGCTTAGATCGCGTTGTAATAAGTAATAAGTAATATAAGTAAAAATGTAATAATTTTGACAGTTTTATACTGAAATATAAATTTGTGAATTTAATACTTTCCTTTTGACAAAAATATGTTTGTAGTAATGTTCTTATGTGTGTGAGAAAGCTTTGTGTTAATTTTGATTAACATTGAAGTTGTTTTTAATAATTTATTTATAATTTAATGTAAAATTATTTGCCAATTTCATATGCTTTATCATAAATGTGCCGTGTGAGCTATCGAAATGTTTGCAATTTTGTAAAGAATACAATGGTAATTTCCTTTTCGGTGTAATATTAGTGATATGAATGTTGTTTTACTTTCTAATTAATTTCGTCTATTTTAATGCTTAATCCTGACTGGATGAACCCCTTGGGGATGCTTAAAATTGTTTGTATGTATTGGGGTTGCTCGGTAACTCGCTAAAAAACGATGAATTTTGTCTTGTAAAACAAAGAAGTTGCACCTTGACCACCAAGCTGAAAGTACGCTAAATTTGCCGTTGGCTAAATTTGTATTTGGTATTGATAAGTTTGTGTTTTTGAATCAAAATAAATGTGCTATGTTTGTTTACGTATTCAAAGTGATTTCTTCCACTTACCTTCGAGAATTAGTGAAAATCTCCGAAATATTCCAATTTTATGGAAAAATAAATAGTTGGTGTCAGTCGATCGCCAATTTTTTTTATTACTCATCTTTTGTTGTTGAGATGATTTTCAATTTGACTTCACCAATTGACATAAACGTCAATATCACTTGTGGATATAATGGAATCTACAAGAAATAATTAAATATAAATAAATAAATAAAAGAAAGTGCTTCCAAATATTAACATTAAAGAATTAAATTACGAGAAGAAATTACAATACGGAATTTTACCTAGGAACAATTTGGAGGTTAGGATTTTAAATTGATTCATACAAATTTGTAACCAATTAATGGTGTATTCTGATCGGAAAGAGTGTTGAGAGCTGTATTTACTTACGTGTGTCCGAGATTTGGATACAAAAAACAACAATTAACTGCACTAATTTGGTCAAACAAAACCCTGGACAACTTGTTTACTGCTTTGGATCGTGGAACTCATTACGTGTGAAAGGACTGGACGTGTCAAAGATTAATTTAAAATTCAGCACAGGAGGTCATTAACTCAAAGTTGCGATAAGATAAATGAGGTGGGTGTTTCTTATAAAGAAAAATATAACCATTTGGAAGGATAAATAAAATACTAATTGGTGTTTTATTATGTTTATGTTGAATTATGAATTTTAATAGTATTTTGTGTCATAAAAGGGAAAGCACTGATAATTTACAAAATACGTATAACAATCTTGAAATAATATCATATAGGTAAGTGATAAACATTCGTATATGCAATTATCAAAATTCATAAAAGACTGCCAAGGCGCACAAACAGTAACGGCTAGAGGAAATACTGTTCTACTGGAGGTCGAAACGGCATGCAGCATATAATGCAGACTTTGGTAGCAACGTTGAATTAATCCTGATAATGTGCAGTGCAGAAATAGTAGAAATCCAACAAACGGCACTCAAAAATAACGAATTCTGCTTGTAGGTAAAGATGTCTGAAATAATCCAAGAAACTTGAAATTGCTCAAAATGTCGGAACACCTTCTTCACATTAGCAACCAAAGGCACAACCTCTTACAAGCCCCAGAAGGAAGTCCGCTCACCCCCACAATTCCGCAAAAATCCATAAAGCCCCAAATTGAAACAGGAACTCAAAGAAGCCAAACTCATAAAGAAACAACCTGCAACCAACGACATTTCCAAGAATCGAGGATAGTTAGCAGAAAATTGCATATCACGAGATTTGATATGCTACAGGTTTAAGTAATGTTAAAACTTTTAAATTAATAAAATAATACTAACTATTTAATGATATTTATAAATAAGACTTTGCGAGATATTGAACATACCTCTGTGAGTCTACACGAAAACATGAATTAACTATGTGTGGAAACATTAAATTACTGTTTGTATTGCCACTGTACTGCTTTAATGAAGACCTAAAAATTATAGACATGGATAATAGAATATAAGAAAGTGTCTACCGCAGTAAAAACCTTTGGAAATTACGCCTTCTTTTTATAAATTATTTTTTTGCGTATCTGTTGCGGCATACCCAAATTATTTAATAATACAACAATTGTAGAATGCACTTTTACTGGCTACGGCTTTTTCGTTGCTTGAATTTTGTCGTAACAAATACAGGATACCCACGATGTGAGGTCACTACTTCGTGTACGTAATCTTTAGACCAAATATAATTATAAAGTTATGCCCTATGTGTCCCATGACGTGAGGTCACTACAGTATCAAATAGATCAAAAAGTACACGGTAAGATACATTGTAAGGGCCTTGGGGAGGTTGTACAGGAATAGCATAAAATAGACGAAAAGTACACGTGTATATAGGCTGTATACAGGGTGTCCTATAACATGAGGCTACACTTCTTTAATAGTCTAGTCGATTTCGAGAAAATGACCACTCTTTCGTTTAGACTTCTTTTCACTTATTCTACACGTAGGTGAAAAGAAGTCTAAACTAAAGAGTGGTCATTTTCTCTAAATCGACTATTAAAGAAGTTATGGCCTGTTTTAGTTAAATACTAAAGTAGCAGAAACAATAAATGATATTAAGTGGTATTTGATACAAACTGTCTACCTTACTGTGGAAATGATATTATTTACTTGCATTTCAAACAGTAAAGCACCTTAAAGTTGATTTTTCTGCTTGCGCTTATTAACAGTGTTGATAATGTTTACTTTTATAACGCGAGATTGCGCCGATATCCATTACATGTACGGTTTTTGTGATGGAAACTCAGTAGCAGTTGCTCGAGGATATGGTATCGGCGACTACCAGACTGACGGGTTTACCAACGAGTGCACAACTACCTACGTGAACACGGAACTTTCCCGAAACCGTCGACTGAGCGTCCAATACAGCAAGTACTAGACAATGAGGACAACATACTGCGAGAAACTGATAATAATTCCAGCACCTCTGTTCGTCGTGTATCTACACAAGTTAATGTACCACGAATGCGAGTTTGGAGAGCATTAAAACGTCACGGTTTATATCCATTTCATATCCAGCCTGTTCAAGCCCTCTTGCCTACAGATTTTGCTAGTCGTATGGAATTTTGCCGCTAGATGATTCAAAATCAAAACCTATGTAATAGAATTTTATTCACGGATGAGGCAACATTTACAAGGAACGGATTAATGAATAGAAAGAACAGCCACTCTTGGGATTTGGATAATCCACACGAAATCACAGTGTAAAATTATCAACATAGGTTTTCAGTGAATATCTGGTGCGGAATTATTGATAACATGCTGATTGGTCCATTCGTTTTTGAGAACTATTTAACCGCCGACAGATATTTAAATTTACTAGGAGATCTTTTGGGAGGGTTGCTAGATGATGTCTCTCTGGCGATCAGACATGGTATGTGGTACCCGCACGATGGTGCCCCTGCGCACTTTGCGTGAAATTTTTGAATCAACTTTTTGGAGGATATTGTTACGTCTATGAGCTGTAACTGATAAAGAGCCCTTCGTCCTTATCGTCGAGATCACCAGAGGACCAACTACCCTTACATAAAATGATTGAATTTATTAATTTGTACGTTCTACTAGACTATGACAATTTATCTTAAAACATTATTTTAAATTACTTACAATAATAAACTCAAGCGCAATGCCATTGCTAGGTTGGAATACTGTCTTTCATTAATCACTCACTGACAACTGCCAACTATTCACACCCTCCTCAACTCTTAAGTGTCCTTTTATTAATTCCCTTTTGCACCCATAAGCAATGACCTGCTTGTTACTCAATTTCCCTTATCACGCGTATTACGAATGTACCTTGATTTGGCTGAATTAAAATGACATCACTGCTTGCAACATAAATGCGTATGCAACTAATTGAAGTCACATTACAACAGTTATGAAGAAATAATAATTTAATTTAGAATTTAGAAATTGGGTTAGTAACAATAAGTAATTGGTAGATGAGAACAACACTCCTGGACCCCAGGATCTCAGGACTTAACTTGTTTAGATTATTATTTGTGGGACCATATGATAGATATGGTATACCAAACAACATCAGAAACTGTTGAAGATCTTAGGAGACGCATTTTTGAAGCAGCAGAACTAATTAGGAATAACAATGATATTAGTAAATTTAAACTAGAATAAAAGTAATTATTGGCTTTTCTGAAATTGTAATTACTTAATAAATAATAATTAACGCAAACATAAATTTTTAGAATTTTTACTATAGTTGGTGTAAAGATTACGTACACGAAGTAGTGACGTCACGTCGTGGGACACCCTACATATGTACAAGACTGAACAATATTTTGTAAAAGTGTTATAGTGCTCTATTAATTAAAAAGAGACAATCTGATTTTGACGATATTTCAAATGGTATGAACAATGTAACGGACAATACATTTTGAAATTTCCCATGCAAAAGTGAGTCAGCTAGTTGATAAATATTTTCGTTTACATGATAGGTATAGCAAAATTTGGAGGATCATTTAAAAAAGAGATGGTTAAGTTAGTTTAGGTTAGGTTAAGCGTGTTTATGATTATTGTTTTCTTAAATTAATTTGTAAGTTTCCGTCGCCCACGACGGTCGCCTAATTAACGAACACCCACTTGGTTGTCGCCCAGTAGACCATCGCTCATTGTAAATCGCCCAATTATCGCGCACGGTCATCAGTTGGCAAAAAATATATAAATATCATTTTAATACAAGTTTTCCTCGATATCCTTTTAGATGATAATCTTAAAAAGCTCAATAATATATTGATCCTTATTTTGGTTTTCGGTCCAATGGTTGGGGACATTAGATTTCTGCAAAGCCCTCAGTGACATTCATTGACCTAAATAACAAATTGAGTTCGAGTTCCAGTTTATTCTAGAGTGTTTTCTCTGCAGTGGCGTAGCGGAGGCCGCAACAGCGGGGGTTATCAAATTCCAGGGGTCCGAAGTTGCTTCTGCTATGAGTTCCTGCTTTATAGGAAAAAAATGTGATAATAATATTTTTGAATGGAAGCCATCTTCCGCTACGCCACTGTTTCTCTGCCAAAGACCGTAATACGCTATCAGAAATATCAGCGAAACAAAGAAAGAACGGCACAAATAAAACACTTAATTGTCAGTAGCCCTGCCTTAAGGGATTACCGTAATCTTTGTCCGCTGTGTACCTTTCACTCAAAGGGATTTACACTGACACTTTAATTTATGGTCGTGTTTTAAGTTCAAAATTATTTGTACGCAATACTGTGAGTTTGCAATTGATATCGAAATTATTGAAAGAGTAGAGATAAACTTGTTTTTTTAATCACCCCTGGATTAGGATTATTAAGAATGATTGACAAGCAAAATTTTTTTCATAACCTTGCGCTGGATGCTGTGTACATATATAAAGGGAATTTTCTAAACTATTTACTTATTGCTATCTGTTGATAGAAGAATTGCAAGTATATGTAAAAATTAAAAATGGACAGTATTTGTTGTTTTAAGCTCTTATTCATAATTTCGATACTAGTCGTTACTGGTATAGCGAAACCCTACGATGTTGTTTCTATTTTAAGCCGGGTTCCAGAAAATCGTAAGTATATTTGGCAAAAATATTTAACGTTTTCTGAATCATTCAATTAGCAACAACGTAGAAATCAAGTATACAGTATAAACGATTGTTGATTTTATTTTTAGAACGAATCGACTTTTTGAAACATCATCTTCAATTAGGATACGAACTTGCCGGACATAATAGCAAAGTGAACAAAATACAATTATCTGTAAGTAAAATTGATAAGTAAATTATAAAGAGTAGGTGTTGAACTGTTGACACTATACGGATATCCAGTTAACCGTGGTTAACAGATCGTGGCTAACCGAATTATCCGGATATCCTACCTAATAATTCGACTAATCGATCTATTCGGATATCAAATAATTCGTCAACGGAATTTTCCGGATATCGAATAATGCCACTAACTAGATAATTCCGATACTGAATTACTCGAATAGCTCAACTATTCGGATATTACATAATGTGATTAACCATATATTTTAGAAACTTAATAACACCGTTAAACGGATAATGCTGATTCTGAATAATTCGGCTAACAGAATTATTAAGGCACCGACTTATGTGAATAACCAGGTAATTCGGATACCCATTAAGGCGATTAATGGAACTATTCGGATATATATGGCTAACCAGATAATTCGGATACCGAATAATTCGGTTAATCCGGATTAATACTTAATATGCTGTAAGCTGAACTATTCGGATTTTAAATAATGTCACCAAGCAGACAATTACGATACCTAATAACTCGGCAATCTGGATAATTATGATACTAAATAATTCAGCTAATAGAACGATTCGGATACCGACTTACAACTATTTTGGATAGCCAATCATTCTACCGATGGAAGTATTCGGATGTCAAAAAATGTGTCTAAACTACGTAATTCGGATATCGAAAAATATAACTTAGTGAACTATCGGGATACCGACTAATGTAATTAAATGAATAATTTGCAAACAAAAAATTCGTGTAACCGTACTATTCGGATGTCGAATTCTGTGACTAACCAGATATCGAATAATTTGATTAACTGAAATATCGGCATACGTACTTATGTAACTACCTAGATAATTCGTACAATCCGACTAACTGATTGATACAAAATAGCCACATAACTCAGATACTGAGTAAATCGGCTAACCGAACTTCTGGGATACCAAATTATGTGACCAATCAATTAATTCCGAAACCCAATCATTTGACTAACCATATTATTCTGATATCGAATAAAGTGACAAACTACATAATTGTGATATCGAATAATTTGACTAACTGAACTATTGGGATATCGACTTATGTAATTAACCAGACAATATGGAAACCGAATAATTCGATTAATCCCACTATTCGGATATCAAATAATTTGACTAACCAGATATCGAATAATTCCAGTAAATGGATGATCGGGAGACCGATTTACGTGACTAACCAAATAATTCGGAAACCGAAACCGAGTTGAACTAACCGAATTATTCGCGTATCGAATAATGTGACTAACCACATAATTTGTGTACCGAATAATTTGGCTAATCGAATTATTGTGATATCGAATTATGTAGCTCGTCAGATAATTCGGATACCGAATAAATCGACTAACCGAACTATGCAAATATCGCATAATGTGACTAACCAGATAATCTTGACACCGGATAATTCGGTTAACCGAACTATTCGGGTGTCGCATAATGTGACTAAACGGATAATCCCGAGACCGAATAATTCGGTTAACTGGAATGATTAAATTAATTGGCCTATCCGGATATTGAATAATGTGACTAATCAAATAATTCAGATACCGAATAATTTGGCTAATCGGATAATTTTGGTATTAATTAATTCGTCAAATAAACTATCTGAAAATTGAGTAATGTGATTAATCAGATAATTCAGCTACCGAATAACTCCACTAACCGGGTAATCCTGTTACAGAATAATGTATATATAGCTGAACTATTCAAATTAACTATATAATTCAGATGCCCAATAACTACGAACTACGTTTAGGTGAAATATATACGGCTAACTAGATAATTCGGATACGGATAACTCTACTAATGGACATATTCCGATATTGAATACTGCTATTAACCTAATGGACGGGTTGATTAACTGCCAAAGTAGTCGGCTATTTATTGTTTTTAAGTATCAATCTTACAATACTGATCAAAATTGCAACAAAAGGGCACACCTATAATATTGCACTTCTAAACGTAGCTATTTTAAATAACTTTCTTGTATTTTATAGGATTTTCTAAGGTTGGAAGGAGGCACCGCGTATTTAAACTGTCCGTTCGCTCTTTGAAAATTCGAATGATTGGGATAACCAAAGTATTCCGTATGCGGATAAACCGATTAGTCGGAATATTCGGTAGTCCGATAATACGGTTAACCGAATTATTTGGATAATACAGTTAAGCAAATTATTCGGTGCATTAATATCCGGTTCACACGGAAATCGAATAGTTTTCTAGCCGGTTAGTCTGTCAAATCTTTTTCAATTATTGACCAGAGCCTAGTGTCTGTCTCAACAAATAATTTTCATTATCTACCAACTTAATTTTTTACTATTCATGTATTATGTAATTTAAATTATTATTTATAGGATTTCCCCGAGCTTCCTAAAGACTTTTCAGTGGCACTTTACGAGTATACTAGAAAGGAATATGGTATTCAAGATCATGAACTTGCGATTCTTCTAAGCAACACTATCTGCTTTCCTAATGGAGTATGTATAGATGTTGGAGACGTTGGGTCTCATCCTAGAAACATATCTACTGAATAATAATGGAACTGAACTGAATCGGATTCTATTAATTATGTATTATATACGATTTAATTAAATGTTTAGTAAATGCTTGTAAATATTTTTGAAAACCACACCGTATCAGTTTTTGTAAAGTAAAACAATATTCATAGGATTTATTGCAATCAGTAAGTCGAATCTATTGGCACGTGTGGCCAATGAATCAACAAATATTTATTTGTAAATGGTACCCTTAAGGTGAGCAAAATAAAACGTGTTGAAATACTGGAAAACTTCAATAGACAATAACAGGATTTTGTTTTAGAAGAATGAGTATTTAGATAAGATATCTTAAAATCTATGTCTTCATGGTATTTTCAACTTAATTTGTTAGTAGTGCAATTGAAGTTATGAATAAAAACAATACTTTTTAACGAAGAACATGTTTTAATAAATGTTTTCAGCAGTTTTTTCTCTTATGATGTGATGCCTGAAAAGATCCTCACTTAAATAAACTATACGAAATAGGGACAGTAACAGTTTTGACTGCATTAAGTTCAAAGTGCAATAAACAGAATATTATTATTCGCAGTATCTAACCTACCAGCTATTGCATAGTAATTAATATTAAAATGTAATTTTGCTCATAAGAGCAAGTAGATGGGGAATATAAATTTAATCTAACTAAGGGAACTGAGACATTTGAAATAATTAATACATTTAATTAAAATAGTGTCAAAGTCCAACGTGATAATATGAATGGGGATTATACAGGGACCGGCAGAAAAACCGGACGGTTTTGAAATGGTTTTTACGTTTTTCCTATTTGAGGTAGGCGGCGTAGAAAAAGACAATTGTTTGCTTCAATCAACGCCATTTAATTTAGTGACAGCTAAAATGCAGCAGTGGAACCCAAGCCACCGTGTTTTCGCAGTAGAAACCTACTTTAAAACTGGTGATTCTGTAGTCAATACTCAGCGATTGTTCCGAAGACAGTTCAGTATCGGTCGTCATGGTGCTACACCCAGCCGAAATGCAATAATGCGCTGGGTCAGAAATTTTAGGCAAACATCTTTGGCTGCGAAGAAGAAACCTCCTGGCCGCCCACGATCTGTTCATACTCCGGAAAATGTTCAGGCTTTGCGACACGCTGCTGCTCTGAACATATCAGACCGTAGTGCTCGAAGGATGCTTCACCTGGACCTCCATTTTCACCCATATAAAATCGTGACAGTCCAAGAACTTATTGAACGTGACTACCAAATGCGAAGCGAGTGTGCCCAGTTAATTCTGAACATTCTTAATGATAACAGTATCGTTCTAATGTCCGATGAAGCCCATTTTCATCTCTCTGGGTATGTAAACCGGCAAAATTTTCGATATTGGTCGGCGGATAATCCTCGTGACCTTCACGAAAGACCACTTCATTGTGAACGCGTGACGGTCTGGTGCGCTGTAGCAAATTTCGGAGTAATAGGTCCATATTTTTATGAAGAGGACGGACACGCTGTTTCTGTTAATTCAGCTCGCTATGTGCAAATGCTGAATAACTTCCTCGCACCAGAGTTGGCTCGGAATGGAATCAATCCTGCAAACATATGGTTCCAACAAGATGGTGCTACTGCACATACGGCGAGAGCGTCAATGGCCGTGGTTCAAGAAATATTTCCGGGACGTGTCATTTCCAGAAATGGAGACCTCGCTTGGCCTCCGCGCTCACCAGACCTCACGGTGTGCGATTATTTCCTCTGGGGATATCTGAAGTCGAAAGTTTACGTGAGAAGACCACGTACCATTCAAGAGTTAAAATT
>JABXWE010016952.1:0-19257 GCA_014611495.1 Limonius californicus | reverse complement strand
TATATACAGATCGTCTCTGTTTTTTTGGAAACATAGGAAATACATGAGTGCAACAAGGAGGTGGGATAAAAGATAGAGAAATGATATATAGGGTTTGGGGAAGGGAAAATAAGTATCCATGGACACCAACAAATAGTATGCCTTGACCGTATTAAATTTAATTTAATGTCATTTTGGTCTATTTGTCATATTACATTTAATTTCCAAATAATTTGTAGTAAAATGAAATTATTAAAATGACTTACACACTAGAAGAAAAAATACAAATAATTAAGTGGGTTTATGCCGGTAACTCAATTATCGACACAATTAATTTATTTGTAAATGCATTTGAAAATCGTCCTATTCCATCTCCATCAACAGTGTCGAAGACTGTGAAACATTTTGAAGAAAGTGGATGTATTGCAAAGTGTAGAAAATGTCATCCAACCAATGGCAACCGCATCAATGCTGAAAAGGAAGAACGTAAGTTGTTGGTTTGTGCAAGTGTAGAGCTAGATTCTTCTAAATCTTGCCGACAAATAGCTGAAGAAATAGGTACCAATAAGGACACCGTTCAAAGAACTTTACAAAGAGAAGGATATCATTCTTATAAAATAGCTACCAGTCAGCAAATCTTTCCAGAAGATAAAGTAAGAAGAATGGAGTTCTGCGAAGATATTATGGAACGGGCAAATAATGACGATCATTTTATTTCAATGATCTGTTTTACAGACGAATCCTCATTTCCATTACTTGGTAGACATAATCCGTCCGCCGTTAGATTTTGGTCCCGTAAAAATCCACATATTCGAATGGATTACAGGACTCAGTATCCTCAGAAGCTGAATGTTTGGGCTGAGATTTTAAATGACGGCGTTATTGGGCCGTTTTTCATTGAAGGGAATTTGAACGGAGATAAATATTTGATTATGTTGCAAAACCAAATAATATCTGCGTTACAACAAGTTCCTGTTGATTTTCAACAAATTTGGTATCAGCAAGATGGCTGTCCGGGGCATAACACTGCTGTGGTGCAAGGATATCTGAATAATATCTTTCCTAATCGTTTGATTAGCACACGGGGAACAATTTTATACCCACCGAGATCGCCCGACTTAGCTTTACTTGATTTCTTTGTATGGGGGTACATAAAAGAAATAGTTTACAACAGCGAGAGGGCCAACAATCTAAATGAATTGCGTCAAAAAATTGTTGATGCTTTTATAACCATTACTCCTGCAATGTTAAATAAAACACGGCGAAGTTTTTACAACCGGATGGGATACTGTTTAGCTGAGCAAGGGGGTTTATTTGAACATTTAATATAGTTTTCATTTTGTTAATAATTTCGTTAATTTTGTATGAAATTCTTTATTTGCTTTGATAATACTATTCTTTATTATTTTGTACTGATTTTAATTATTATTGACATGCATGTCACATACAATTACATTTATTATGTCAAATATGTTAAATTGATTTTCATAATAACCATAGATATTTAAATTCCCCACCTTTCATCTCCTACGGTCTGTCCTTGTTGCACTCATTGCTATGTTTCAAAAAAAATCGAGACAATCTGTATATATATATATGTGTGTCTGCTTGTTTGTTTTGATTGGGCAAGATCTAACATGCGGATTTCCAAGGGTCCCTATGCACTGAAGCTCTTAAGTTTTTGTACACAATAAGTATTAATTTTGCCTCTCTACGGTAGTACCAACCCCAGTTGTGATTTTGTGACGTCTTACACATCGTAGTGGCACCGGACCTAGGGGTTTACTTTTATCCAATAGAATGCCCACTTTTAAATATTCCCCGCTAAAGAAATCTCACCGTCCTCAACCGGATTCGAAACCGCGACCTCCGGATCTATCGGCTGAGTGAGCTAATAACTAGACCACCAAGGTCGGCAACCCTCATAACTAGTTCCAACTTCACCTAAGAGTTGGCCTGCTAGATCTCCAGACCTAACCAGGGAACTGTTTTGACGAAGGAATCCACAAAGGCCTTCTAGATCTCCTGAATGAATTATCCTTTATTTTATCATTTGGAAACGCTTTAAATAAATCTTATAAGTTTAGTTCCTAAGTTAGATTTGCATCAAAGAATGTACAGAGTAGAAATTTAAAAATTGTAAACATGAATAATAAATAAAATAGCTACTCCCTATCTGGACAACTATGTTTTTTATAAGACGGAAGGCTATTTTTCTAATAAATATGAACAAAAATAAATCTTTTGAATAAACGGTTTCCTTAAAGCGAACCCGCCGGTTCTCCAGACTTAACCTTAGCGAAGATCTGTTAAATAATCTTATATGGATTAAGTACCAAATGTCCTTCACCGTTACCCGATGGTTGTCAAACTGCTTATTCTAATTTCACTAATATAATCAAACGAACATTCGTCACTTTGTATAATTTGCTGATTCGTTTCATTTGCAAAATTAAAATGTTTGGATTGAAAAGTCATAAATGTCCTTAATCATACCTGCAAAATTTAATTCAAAGCAATTTGCAATTAACGGAAAAATATATATTGTAGAATAGTAGATAAATAATGCATTACGTAAAAAGTAGCTAATGAATAAATTTCTTTACAGGTATTAAGTTGAAATCCTGCTAGATCGCCAGATTGGATATATTCGATTTTCAAGCCTAATCTTATAGGAAACATTTTTGTTTCTAAGCTACAGTAATATACTAATATTCAGCATCAACAATTAAAATAATTTAAATTATGTAAGATCTATTTAATCATCCGTCTAGTTCTTCAGACCTACTTCCAAGAGTTTTCTCGCTGAATACTACACGAATAAAGTTCTGCTAAAGATTTGTACTGCTTGTACTTTAAACTATATTGATTTTGCAATTTATACAGTCTGTGTTAACTTCTAGCCGCTCTGCTCTCCAGACCTAACGGTTCATTTTTTTTCCTATACGTCACAATACCGAAGCATTCTTTAAGAACACGATCTCAAAACTGGGATAAATCTCATTTTCCATATTTTCTCTCAGTGTATGGCTCCAAGGGTAATAATTCTAGTTTAATTCCGAAGTAAGATTATCATAGCACAGCATTAAAGAAGTAGCTGATTGTATAGCCAAAAGCTGTTGATGCCGGTCGAACGGTCACAAAAGTTAGGCAACGCAGACTTGGGTCAATATTGGAATGGCTGTCCCGGTTAGGGTGCTTCGGAAGACACGTTAAAGCCGTCGGTCCCGGTTATGTTTACGATAGTAGACGTTTGGTTAAGTCAGAAGCGCAAGCCCGATTGGACACACAGCAGGTTCCACTACGGTCATACGAAGTATTACTATTATTATTATTATTATTAAAGAAGTGAGAAGTCCAGACTTTTCACATTTAATTAAAGTAGTTCTACCTCTTGATAGTATTCTAACAAAAAAAAAACATTTTTATGGAAAAGAATTATTATACTGCATGCTATATCACCAGACCGAAACCATTATTGAAAATGTTTCTGTACCTATCCCAGTAGATCTCCAGACTCAAGTCTAAAGTTTGCTAGCTACACCATACCCAAAGAGACATCTTTTTACAACTTTACAAGCATTTAACTTCGTAGTATTGGACCTAATCTCTTTCTCAGACTGGTTTATCTCTTACTAGAGGTAACGATTTTCTATCCTATGTTTGTGTGGCGCCTTTAAAGTGACACAGACATAGAGGCCCTACAGGTAAACGTGGGCAACGAACCACGGGAAATGTAAACACTTCTACTCCAGAGAAGATTTACTAGGCAAAATCTCAATATCTCGCTGACTTGTCATTGCCTTGCGAGTGAGAACGACCTTTAAAAATCCGATGTTCCGATACTGGGAATTGAACCCAGGATCTTCGGCGTAGAAGTCTAACGCGCTAACCTCTAGCCCGCCACCTCATCGGTTTCCTAATATGGCAGTTATCAGGCTAAATAACATAAAATCTTCTACAGGACCTTAACCTTTCTAATTTAGTAATTTGTTATACACATCAGTATCATTCTATATAGTAATATAATCATTGCCGGTAATTTTTGTCTTATTAGCCTCCTAGCTCTCCATAATTAGACCCCGATAATTTACGTGGTAGATATCAGTTTGAATCATAAGAAACTTCTCTCTACTAAGTAATTGATTCATTACAACAGCTGCAAATATTTTTCCATTTATAACTTATAAATCTACGTTTTCAACTGTCCACATAGTTCTCCCGATCTGAATATCATAGCTATCTTGCTAGACAAAATCAAGTGCCTTGAAACTTATTTGCACTAACTTAGATATTTATTTCGCGACCGATGAATATTCTTTGTATATTATAGATTTTGTAAAAATGTTCAGCCTGGACATCTAGTTTGCCAGATTTAACCCGCAAATTGTTAAAATACTCTATTTTACTTATTTATTAGACCAATAAGAAATGTATGTCTTAGATATCTTTATAAAAGTTAATATCTGGCCTTTAGTTATTTTTTAAAAAACTTCTCTAACCAGATAATAATTCCAATACGAAATATACTTTTTATTGTAAGCAGTTAAATATTTTCAAATTATTAAATTTTCTAAAAACTGTTCTATTTCATCAGGTCTAACTACGACTAACCGTTTCATTTTTCCGTTTCTTCCATTTATGAATGTATTCCCGCAACAAAGAGCAAATTCTTGATCTAAAGCTCATAAGTATTTTTCTATTTTCTAATATCTGTCCCCCTAATTCTCCAGACCTAACCCTCATAATTTTCCTGTTAATGACTATTCGATTCTTAAATAACCGCACTCCGCCAAGTTATTGATTTATTATCTATTTATTCATTGAAATTTTATTAACCTTTTCCTGATGTGGGGAGCTGTAGAATATCTTGAAAAACGTCAAGGGTGTTATGGCCTTCTAGATCACCCTACTGAAAACTTATGATTTTTCCAAAACTAGCAACTTAATGGGGTCTAAGTTGCTGGCTTTAACAATTTATTTATATTCCAGTAATACTATTACAACCCTGTTATGATGTAATAGCAAACATAAGTATGACTAGAATGAAGGTAACTTCAGGGTTTCAATCCGGAAACTTAGAAGGCCGCAATCTTAGCAGTAAAAAGCTATTATTCAGGAGAAATTTAAAACAAGTTTGAATATAACTGCTACAAATTGTAGAGGCGAGTTTATGGCTCTGAGTTTGTCACACCAGGTTCAATTCCGGTGTTATGTTATTTTAAAGTGGAAAATAGACAGTCGCAAGTTTACAAGATGTGCTAAGCTGTGTAATAATTTTATAGGAGTCGTAATGTAGTTTATAGTAATGAAACAGTTCTCTTTATTTTGGCAAGATGAGTTTTAACGTTTTATTTTTTGATTTGTTACAGATATCGCTTTTCAGATGTTTTCTCTGAATAGATTGGTTTTCTTTCTGGTATAATAGGATTAAATTTATTAGAGGTAAAGTTTGGGTTCAATAAAAAATTGTAAGCCGGGTTTAAGTGAAACGTGTAATGTATAAATGATGTTTAAAGGTCCTAACCAGTTTAGAAGATTTGACAGATTACAAGACACAAGCCCGGAAGTTCAGGAAACCTCGGAGGCGGTGCGGCGGAAGTGGCAATGTCCGACTTGACAGATTTGACCAATCAGCCACAAGGATCTACGATGACAGCGTCTCTAGCGACCTCTACTTAACCTCACTCTTCACAGGATTATTACTTCGCTCTCGAGGCGGACTTTCGTACTCTTTGCACGACTCGCCGTGTATTTGTCAAGTTCAAGCTTTATGAAGTTGTACTTCAAAAACAAACGCTGAAAAAGCTGGAAATTGTTTCACAGAGCTTTCAGGCTGAATCG
Organism: Limonius californicus; assembly: GCA_014611495.1. Taxonomy (NCBI): domain Eukaryota; kingdom Metazoa; phylum Arthropoda; class Insecta; order Coleoptera; family Elateridae; genus Limonius; species Limonius californicus. The sequence continues at coordinate 13,434 of JABXWE010016952.1, read as the reverse complement.
CGCGGAAGCTGACAACTTTAATTTGTTTTGCAAAAGTTTCACTTGAGGTATGACGTCAGGTTAGGGAAGATTAACTTGTTTGCGGCCGCTTTAGATGTGCATGTGCGGAGAAGGAAAAGCCGCGAGATATGAGTTTTTCCGAAGCGGCCGTCCGCTCACGTAGGAAATTCTTGAAATTCTTCGCATACACGAGCTACCATATTTTGCAATTTTGTACTTCGAGCTTCTTAAAAGGAACTTCGACGCAACTTTTATATACGAAATTGTTCGAAAATGGACAACCGATGCAAAGAAAATACCTGCAAAGGGCGGAGAGATGGTCATTTGTATTTAAATTAATCTTGAAAATAAACAAGAATCTATTGCTCAGCCTACTAAGTCTTCCGACTTAAATGATAAATATTATTTTCTTAATAATTCATTCTTGACAAAGATACAGTTGGTTTTCATTAACACAAAATTTATTGATTTGTGTTGCAAGAAATTTAGAAACTTAAATATTATACAGGGCATTCCAGAGCAACTGCCAAAAAGGAAAACGCAACAAATTATTTCGTAACGTAACGGAATGTTTAATGCCATTCTTAAATAAGAATTCATTACGAATGTACACATTTACACCTGAGAATAGAGATCATTTATAGTCAAATATTGGTAACAACGTGGATCTATTGCGCAGCCTTCTAAGTCTTCCGACTTAAGGGACAATTATGATTGTCTTGAGACTACATCCATGACAGGTTGATCTGGTTTTCCTTGTCACAAAAATTATTCTAACCTTTTGGAAGGTATTTCACACATTAAATACAGAGCATTGCAGAAAAATGAGCAAATGGGAGTGCAGCAACTCATTTTGTAAAGGAAAGTTTGATGCAACTTTTAAATTAGAAATTGTTCAGAAATATATAACCAACTCGAACATGTAATTTGCTACACGTGCGAGGAGCGGTCATTTTATAGCCAAATTAGACTAAGAAATATTCATAGCAACATGTATTTGTTGCGCCGCCTACTAAGTCTTCTGACTTAACGACAGATGTTATTATCTTTAGAATACATTTATGACTGAGGTGGATCTGGTTAACTTATCATAAAAGTTATGGTAACCTTTTCCAAAAAGTTCTAACTAAATATTATACAGGGCATTGCAGAGCAACTGCCGAAAAGGAAAATGCAACAAATCGTTCCGTAACGGAATGTTTAATGCCATTCTTAAACAAGAAATTGATTAAGAATGTACACATTTACACGTGGAAGGAGAGATCATTTATAGTCAAATTAATTTTGCAAATATTGGTAACAACGTGGATCTATTGCGCAGCCTTCTAGGTCTTCGGGTTTAAATGACAAATATTATTTTCATGAAAATACATTAACGACATAGGTAGATTTGGTTTTCGTTATCACAAAAATTATTTTAACCTTCCGAAAGACTTTTAAAACTTTAAATATTATACAGGGCATTTATAAAAAAATGCGCAAATGGGAATACAGCAATTCTTTTAATATACAAAAGTTTGAAACAAATTTTAACTAAGAAACTCTTCAGAAATATACAACCTACTTTGAACATGTACTTTACAAGCGAGAGGAGCGGTTATTTTATAGCCAAATTAGACTAAGAAATATTTGTAGCAACATGTATTTGTTGCGCCGGCTCCTAAATCTTCTGACTTAACGACAAATATTATTATCTTTGGAATGCATTTATGATCGAGGTAGATCTGGTTAACATTATCACACAAGTTATGGTAACCTTTGCCAAAAAGTTCTAACTAAATATTATACAGGGCATTCCAGAGCAACTACCGAAAGGGAAAATACAACAAATCATTCCGTAACGGAATGTTTAATGTCATTCTTAAACAAGAAATTGATGAAGAATGTACACATTTACACGTGGAAGGAGAGATCTTTTATAGTCAAATTAATTTTTTGCAAATATTGGTAACAACGGGGATCTATAGCGCAGCCTTCTAGGTCTTCCGGTTTAAGTGACAAATATTATTTTCATGAAAATACATTCACGACATAGGTACATCTGCTTTTAGTTACCACAAAAATTATTTTAACCTCCTGAAAGACCTTTAAAACTTTAAATATTATACAGGGTATTGCAAAAACAATCGGAAGGGGAATACAGCAACTTAATTTTTGTAGGGAAGTTCAAAGCAACTTGTAAATACGAGATTGTTCAGAAATATATAACCTACTCGAACATGTACTTTACACGCGAGAGGAGCGGTTATTTTATAGTCAAATTAGTCATGAAAATATTCGTAACAACATATACCTATTGCGTCGCCTCCTAAGTCTTCTGACTTAACGACAAATATTATTATCTTTGGAATACATTTATGACCGGGATATATCTGGTTGATATTATCACAAAAGTTATGGTAACCTTTGCCAAAAATTCTAACTAAATATTATACAGGGCATTGCAGAAAAACTTCCGTAATGATAATGCAAATATCATTCCTTAAGAGATAGTTTGATGCAACTGTTAAATTTGAAATTATTCAAAAGCGTACAACAAACCTAAAATAACATGCATTAAAACGTGGGGAGAGAGGTAATGTCAGATTAGTCTTGGCAATATTAATAACAACATGGATGTATTGCGCAGCCTTCTAGGTCTTCAGACTTATATGATTAATATTATTTTCTTAATAAACAGGTAGTTGTCAGTATAAATAAGTTATTACCACCATTACATTTTTTTCCTATTATTAACAAACTAAACAAATAGGAGGCCGTGGGTTAAAGGTTAGTGCTTTAGACTTCTACTTTGAAGGTCCTGGGTTCAATTCCCAGTACCGGAACATTGAATTTTTAATGGGTGTTCTCCCTCGCAAGGCAATGGCAAACCAGCGAGGTATTCTGTCTAGTAAATCTTCTCCAGAGTAGAAGTATTTACACTTTCCGTGATTCGGAGCTCACGTTAAGCTGTAGGTCCTTTATGTCTGTAGCACTTTAAACCCGCAACACAGGTATAGGAGAGGAGAAAAGATCATTACGTCTCGTAAGAGATGAAGCACTCGAAGAAGAACAAACTAGAAATGCATCATTCTCCCTTTAAGGAAAAGTTTGACGAAACTATTTTAGAATAGCTTGCTAAGAATATACAACCGCACTAAATTAAGTAGACTTGAATGATAATATTATTTTGTTAAGAATTCGTGATGTCGGTAGATTTACTTCGTCTTGGTTTCCAGATTTAAGTGTCTTAGATTATTTTATGGCCGAGTTCTTTAAATCATAATTTTCTATTGGTTTTTAAAGGAATATAATAATTAAATTTAAGTAATTGTGCTAATTCGTTGGTACGAGAGTGCAAGTAATGATATCAAAAATTGACAAATTCTAACTCCGTTATATTAAATTAAGAGGAACCTCTAGTCTACTAAGGCATTTTCAAGCTTATATACTGGAAGGGCTGCGACGTCCTAGGTTTCCAGATTTAAACGCTATTGTATTCTATATTAAAAATATTTAAATGTTACTTATGTAAAATGTTGTGATAAATTTAAGCTAATTTCGTTTTATTTCACTTGCTCTAATATTCCCTTAAAAACAAATTAGTGAATATTGAGAAATTTACAAATTAGAAATGCGCTTAATTAGCCTAAATATGTACATTTCGTCTCGATCTCAAGCCATTTCTCTTTGTCGGGGAGCTATTCAAATTTTCCCAGAGAAGTAACTAAGAGCACGAGAGGAAAAATCCTGACAGATGAACAATGCGACGCTGACGAGACCATAATGAGGATTGTTCTTGCTTTGTAACTTTCTTACATACAAATTGCCGGAACTGTAAATAACATTGGAAATAACAAGCCACTTTTTTGTCCAGATTTCGCTGACGATGCCAAGAGTATTAAGCATAAGCATTTTTGTAATTATAGGGATTCTTTCAACAATAACTAAGTTACATTTACTTGAGGGAGAAGGGAAATGGGTAAATAAGTAGAATTTGTAAAAAATTACAAGCTACAGCGATGTTAGAAAGTCTTGCTTCATACAAGCCATAACTGTTTTTAAAGTCTCATACGTTATATTAAATGTAAACTAAGTTTAATATTTGATTGGCTTTAATGACGAATTCGCATCTTTTTTGGTTCAGAATTTACTAGTTCCTCGTTAGACTTGGTACCTCGGTGATCTAGTGCGAGAACGCATTGGCCACTCGAGGTCACAGCAAATGCAGTCGCTCCATTGGGGCGATCGAATCCCGACTGGGGCGACCGCATTTGCTTAGTTAAGTTTCGGATACATGTTGCATGAATGTTTAGTATGTAAGGGACGCCCGCACCCCCCTGAAGTAATGCGAAAGCTGCTCCGGGGGGGGGGTAGTATGAATGAGAAAAAAGATGGTTCCTCCTTAGAAACATAGTAAAACATGACGTAGACAACAAATTCAATTAATTATGTTTCTTTGGGCTTACATCGGGCTCAGATTTGGAGATTTCGCTGGCCAGTAAATCTTATCGAAGATATTGTTTTTTGCTATGGACAGGAGCATTATCGTCCTAGAAAATACCTTGAGAGTGATATAATAATTACAACCAAATAGTTCGAGGTAGTTGTTTCTGTGATGTCATTCTGGTGAAAATCAAAAAGCAAAATTAATGTCTTTAAGTGATTGCTACATTAGTTTCAAATGGAGTCCATGCGCCTATAACACTATCGTAACGTTTCATAGACATTAGTCTTAAGTGGATTCTAAATCACCTCAATATTTTGATCTTTTCTGTATAATTTTAATGTGAGAATTAATTAACAATGATAATAATTACAAACAAATAGTTGGAAGTATTATCAAAAGTATGCAAAAATGTATGAAACTGGACAGTGGCGTAACGTCATATCGGGCCCCTGAAACAGTTCAGTTGTCGAGCGCCCTTCTCTTACTCGACCCACGAAACACTCCACAATGTTTAATAAAAAAACCTTAATATCTACTATATTTATATAACAAACATTCTATTTGTCTAAAACTTTCTACTTGTTTAAAATCTATATATCATTTCAATAGGCGTTTAAATATTCCTACCGAATGTGAGACGTAGTCAATTTGCGAGGTAGGTACCAAATATGTTGACAGATGTTCAGAATAAGTACCAAATGGTCTCTTCACTGATACTCCTGCATCGCTATGAATCGGATGGCGATAAGTACTTGAATCGCATTGTGATTGGCGACGAGACTTGGATTTCGTTCACAAATGCTGAAACCAAGCAATAACCAATGCAGTGGAAGAATGAGAGTTTCTCCAAATCCAAAAGTTCAAGCGTACGTTCAAGAACTGGATGCTCATCGCTACTGATTTGGAACAAGAAAGGCATATAGCAAATCTATACATAAATCCGACCGTGGAAGTGTTTCTTAGAATGTTAAGAGTTAATAAGGACATTTGGATTAAAATGTCGAGCAGGGAAGTCTACAAAAGGCAGTATTGTTGGTAGCTAGGCGTAAGCTTGCATATATTCAGCGTAATAACTAATTAATAGTGTTTGTGGATTGCGATGCGATTATCCTCTAAGTTGAGACAATGTGCGAATTTAGTGTTATCACTTTTGTGCTTATATATAAAGGTAGGTTGCAACGGTAATATCAGTTAATGTAAGCAGTGGCGTCGCTGGAGAAGTTATGCCTTATATCCCATAAAGTGTTATAGGTGTTTACCCGAATGGTGGTGTATTATCTACTTATTAAATATGTGATTTACAAGCGCTGAGTCCTATTATAGTTATTATACAAGATTGGTGTGTCTATGGAAGTAGTTGTTGGAAACACTAGCGTAGTGAATATAAGTAGCTATATGAGTAGGTAATATGTGTGGCATGGTTGATCATTATTTACGTAGCAAATCATTCTGGAGGTAGTTAGTTGGCAGAGGTGACATCGAAAATGCACCTATGTCGAATTGTTATTATTATTATGAATGCAACATTAATACCAGAACGGCATCGATTGGGTAGTGGACACTAATTATATTCTCCCCTTCGCGTGTAGGCTGAGGGCATACGCCCTCCCGACTCCTGTGAAGAACAGAGTGACTGGCTGGACGTAGTCCAATTAGAAGGATTGATGAACCAGCAAATATACATAGAAGTAGTAATTATGCTATCATTACGAGTAGCTGCTGCCACAACAGCTAGCCGGCACATAGGCATCTCTGTACCCTAGATTGGGATTCAAACAGGATCCGGCCCAGGCTGGACGACCCCCAGTGAATACAACCGCCCAATATTTATTTACATATCAGTAAGTCAAAGTTTTATTATTCTCTCCCAGCCGTTAGCCATCCCCTCCTGGATGTAGGCCTCTCCCATTTCTCTCCAGTTGCTTCTGTTTTCCGCTCTCTGCAACCATTTGCTGCCTGCTGTCTGCTTCACGTCATCGATCCATCTCCGTTGTGTTCTTCCCACGCTTCTCTTCGTTTCGTGCGGCCTCCACTGCACAATTTTTAATGCCCATCGATCACTGTTTTGTCGTGTTACATGACCGACCCAACGCCGCTTCAGTTCTGCCACTCGTTTGATTATGTCCGTAACCTTCGTTCTTCTCCTGATCTCTTCATTTCTTATCTTGTCTCTCAAGCAGATACGATGCATCGCTTTCTGCATCGCCCTCTGCATCACTCTGCGACGGCTTGCGATTTTTTTTTGTTATAACCATCGTCTCTAAACCATAGGTGGCTACTGGTAGAACAATTTTACTGTTTTAGAAAATGTATCCCATCTTTCCAAAAAGCGCCCATGTAAGTCCTATTCTTTCCGTTATTTCCTTGGTTGGTTCTCGTTGTTTATCTTGATAAGGTGACCCATTATTATATTATATATTATATTTGTTGCTTATCTGTGTGAAAAATGTTAAATATTCCTTAAGTTAGACGTAATCAAGAATCTGGGGCGGCGTATCAAAATAGCGTCAGGAAACTTCTGTTGCTTTTTCGACATGTTTTGTTTGTATCTGCGTTTGCAGTTTATAACATCAACAAAAATTTCAAGGTTAGGAATTATCTACAAATTTGACATAAGTTTTATACCTGTTAATTATTTGGGAGATATTCGTATCATATCGTGGAACTGCAACGGGAATAGCAATCGAATTTAATTTAAAATAAATTAAAACAAATAAGTAACATCGAATCAAGAACAATTTGAAATGTGAAGCAAGTTGGGAGTTAACAATTTAAAAAAATATATATAAACGTGCAATGTATTTATGAGTTTATTGGTATATTTGAACATCTGAAGTAATAAGCAGTAAATAATATTTGGGGTAATTACCTTGTGAAACGATTTTACGAATACGAATATACTCAGTCCAAAGTTTTTCTTCGAGTAACTTAGAAAAACGCAATAAGTGATGGATTTTCGTTTTGAAGTTCAAGATCAACAGGACATAGAAGTGCCATCCTAATTTCATCTAGTAAATTTTACCAATACCAGAAGAAAATAAACAAGTGCTTCTTTGTGAAAATGTTGGTTCGTTTGAAAGGGCTGTGTTAAATTAGATTTTACCATTTATTTCATGTAACTTTGTAACTGAATTGTTAAAGTTGTTCAATGTTTTATAAGAGAAACCTTAGACAATTCGATAACATTTAATTCATTTCTTTGTTGTATCCAGATTTTTTAAGTTCATGTTTACTACCTTGTATTCTTTGCCTTGTTCAGTTAACCAACGCAAGAATTTCAAGGTTATACAGATGTTATGGAAGTATGGCGCCGGTTTGGAGGAAACAATGAAGTGGTTGCTAATACCAGATTTGGCGCCCCTTTTTGCTGGCGCCTGGAGCAGAGTGGTCCAACTGCTGTTGGGTAGTTAATCCCCTTAAGCAGGAGGTTTTTGTATTAATTTACGTTTCAAAATTTTAGTAATTTTTCTAAATTTTTTCCTAACAGCGTTTATGTAAGAACCAAAATTTCTACTGAGTCATTTTACTATATTATATTGACTGATTTCCTATTTAATATACGCGCCAGAAAAATATATCAGAGAGGTGGTTTTAAACTTACATTTTTCTAAAATGTTAAATTGATTCAATGCCAATTTACAATTGGATCTTATTTTTTTAAACTAACCTAGAATTTTGCGGTTAATGGGTGTTCGGGATTAGTTTTCAATAGAGTTGCTAGATTTTAATAAAAATAAACCAGGCGGTCTGGAGCTCGAAGTGTATTTTATTAAAAGTGTGAGCGCGGATCGGAGCAAAAGGAGTGACAAAAAGTTAAAATACAAAAGGAAGTAATTCCGCGAAAGCAGCAATTTCTGGAAGATTATGTTGGGATAATGTCAGAGGCAAAGGGACAAATTATCTCCAAAAATAAAAACAGTTTACGAAACAATTTCCACAACCTGGAGACAGGCTTTTCGCCAACTCGTGTAATTAATTCATTCCTTCGCCTCTTGTTCCGCGCGCGTATTTAAATACAGACCCGGAAGACGGAAGGGCCGGAGGAAGGGCCGGGCGAGCCCGAATCGAATGCGGCAATAACTAACGGAAAAGCGCGCCGTATTTCTTTTTAGTCTGCCACCCTAAAATCTTACGATCGACCTTTCAGCAGCTGACTGACGTTTTACAGGCGCCGGGAACACGTTCACGGGCCGCAGTGATTGTATATTGCCGGTTGCGGACAATTTAACACCGCTAAAAATCACAGCGCCCGTCTAGTTGTGGTAGCGGGTCTGAAATAGACAAATGTCCGACGGGCAATGTTCGCTGACCCGGCTGGTAATAGCAACGTTCATTTTACCGGTTGACATATTGTTACACCCCGCTGTTAACATACCTAACCCACCACCTCTCCAATTCATTACTGCATAAATTGGATTTGATTGCACCGCTACACGTACGAGCCCTGCCGCGAGTGACCCCCAAAAGGGTCGGTCAACTACGGAAACGAGACTTTAATCTGGAAAAACTTTTCATATTATACGCCTCAATGGACACTGACGAAGGTTCCAACAGAAAATGGACTTACTTTCTTCTGCTCCCGAACCGCATTGGATTCCGGTTAAAATATCACCTAATTATGGCTGCTCCGGCAGGAAACGTCACAGTGAGAAAGTAGAAATGTATCGGAAAACTAAACATTCAAATTCTGAAAACATTACGTTGATTTACAAGCTTTTAGCCATTGGTCACTGAAACAATTTTACTTAAATCTGGCTCAATTTGCAACAATAAGGAAATAGGCATGTATCGGAAGAGCTAACCGTTCAAACTTCAATAATTCTTAAGTTTCTTTAGAAGAATTACGACAGCACAAGAAAAACGAAACATTCAAACTCATTTAAGTTGATTTTCAAACTTTTAGCCATTGGTCATTGACATAATTTTACTTAAATCTGAATCAATATGCAATAATACGGAAATAGACTTGCAGTGGAAGAGCTAAGCGTTCAAACTTCAACAATACTTGAGTTTCCTCGCAAGAAATACAACAACATGGAAAAAGCTAAACATTTAAATTCCAAAAAGATGTAAATTGATTTACAAGCTTTTACCCATTGGTCAATCAAATAATTTAACTTAAAAGCAGGTCAGTTTCCAACAATACGGAAATAGCCATGTTCCGGAAGAGCTAACCGCTGAAACTGCAATAATACTTGAGTTTCATGGCAAGAAATACAACAGCATGGAAAAAGCTAAACATTCCAACTCCAAAAACACGTAAGTTGGTTTACAAGCTTTTAGCCATTGGTTACTCAAATAATTTAACTTAAATGCGGCTCAATTTGCAACAATACGGAAATAGACATGTACCGGAAGGGCTAAGCGTTCTAAGTTTAACAATGCTTAAGTTTCTTCGCAAGAAATACTACACCATCGAAATAGTCAAACATTCAAACTTCAAATCATTTAAGTTGATTTACAAGCTTTTAGCCATTGGTCACTGAAATAATTTAACTTAAATGCGGCTCAATTTGCAACAATACGGAAATAGACATGTACTGGAAGGGCTAAGCATTCTAAGTTTAACAATGCTTAAGTTTCTTCGCAAGAAATACTACACCATCGAAATAGTCAAACATTCAAAACTTCAAATCATTTAAGTTGATTTACAAGCTTTTAGCCATTGGTCACTGAAATAATTTAGCTTAAATGCGGCTCAATTTGCAACAATACGGAAATAGACATGTACCGGAAGGGCTAAGCATTCTAAGTTTAACAATGCTTAAGTTTCTTCGCAAGCAATACTACACCATCGAAAAAGTCAAACATTTAAGCTTCAAATCATTTAAGTTGCTTTACAAGCTTTTAGCCATTGGTCACTCAAATAATTTAAGTTAAATAAGAGACATGTACCGGAAGAGCTAAGCGTTCAAAGTTTAATAATGTTTAAGTTTCTTCGCAAGAAATAATACACCATCGAGAAAATCTAACATTCAAACTTCAAATCATTTAAGTTGTTTTACAAGCTTTTAGCCAATGGTCACTCAAATAATTTAACTTAGATGCGGCTCAATTTGCAACAATACGGAAATAGACATGTACCGGAAGAGCTAAGCGTTCAAAGTTTAATAATGCTTAAGTTTCTTCGCAAGAAACACTGCACCATCGAAAAAGTCAAACATTTAAGTTTCAAATCATTTAAGTTGCTTTACAAGCTTTTAGCCATTGGTCACCAAAAGAATCTTGCTTAAATCTGGCTTTTTTAGCAACAATATGGAAATAGACATGTACTGGAAGAGCTAACCATTCAGACATCAAAATCACTTGAGTTGCTTTATAAGCTTCTAGCCATTGGTTACTGAAAAACTTTAACTTATAACAGATTCAGTTTAAAAACAACAAGGAAATCGTCACACACCAGAAGAGCTAACCGTTCAAACTACAAAAATATTTAAGTTACTTCACAAGAAATTTAACGGCATCGGAAAAGCTGAACACTTAAACTTCAAAAACATTTAAGTTGCTTTACAAGCTTTTAGTCTTTGGTTACTGTAAGAAATTAAAACAGGCCCGGCTCTTCAACAATATTTATTTAGACGCATTCGGTCAGGCCGTGCGCCACAGGTTTCAATGTAAGCTACAACTAAGGTAACACATAAGAAGACAACCTACAAACTATAATTTTTCAAAGGTTGATTCTCATTAGGGATTTTCAGCATTTCTCATGTTGCTGGGCTTACCACACCAATATCCTGAAAATACTTTTAAAAATTACTCAAACAATGAACAAGATCGAACATACTGTATGAGGAAGAAGATTTCTAATCTATGCATTAGGCCTAAAAGTAAAGAGCTATTAGTATCATTCGCTATGTATATAACGCCGCAAACCCAGGTTGCTGCCTATGGTAAATATATTTTCCTCATCATTCGAAACTGTACATTGAAGTTACATTATGAAATTTTGAGTTTCAATTTAGAAATCACAGTTTAGAAAGTCGAAATGTTATGTCTCAGTTTGGATCTAGAATTATTTTAATTTAAAGTCTAGAGAAACTTGAGTTTAAAGTTGAGTTTTGGCGCTCTCCTAGGCAAGTATTACATTAAAATAAAAATCTTAATTTGCAATTTTGTATGAATTAAATTAATTTAGACGTTCAAAAAACTAATAATTTGTTCTCAGGATACACAAAAGTACAAATTCTGTTGCTAGAAAGATATAAATATCGAAGTTAAAAACTTGAGTTTAATTTTAAAATTTCAGATTTAAGATCGAAACTTGAGTTGACTATCGAGATGAAGCACTTTGAGATTAAGTTTTGCTTTTAACTCAAAAGCAAGATATCTAAGAATCTACAATTTTGTTCCAAATTAGGGTGTAGAGTGTAAAAATTCATGATTTCTTAAAAAAATGTTTTAATTTGCACTCACACTAGGGTGCTATGAAGAGTTAAGGTTGCAACTTAAAAATTTGCGTGGAAAGTTAAAAACTTGAGTTTATACTTAAACTTTCGAGATTTCTTGCAATACTTTAGTTTTCGTGGAAAACTTTGGATTTTAATATAACAATGACATAAAAGTTAGTGTTTGAATTACAATCCGAAAACTTTCCGTTGGACGTCATAACCATGAATTTAAGGTTGAGATTTCGTCACGTCGCTCAATAGTCTACTATTTAGGTATGATATCAACATTACACACTTCAAAATGAGTATCTTATCTTTGGATTGTAAACCTAGATTTTACGAAATCAGAAACGTTCATGTCAAGTTTCGATCTAGATTTGGCATTCCAAACTTGAGTTAGAAATTGAAAATTACAGTTTACTGTTCAGATTCGTTTCCTAAAAAATGAGAATAAAGTAAAAATTTTGCGTTTCTAGTTCAAATATAATATTTGACACTGAAAACTTTACTCGCAAGTCGAAAACTTGAGATTACGATTGACAGTTTAGGATTTTGCAGGAAAGTTGAATATTATTATGAAAATTTTGAGTTAAACTTTAAGAATGTGCTTTAGTGTGAAATGTTGTGTTGCATTTGTGGAAAAATAATATAGTATATATAATTGTAAATTTGTATTTTAAAACTAATCCAATTTTAAAGCTTGAAGTAAATATCGTGAGTAGAAAATTGTAAATATGTTTGAATTCAAAATCTAGATTAGATGAATATCATTCTAATTCTTAAATTCCAAGCCAAAACTTGAATTATAAGCAGAATATTTGATGCTGAACATGATTACGTGGTTTGCTAAGAATGTATAGCTGAAAATATTGAGTTAAATATCAAGAACATAGATTTTAGAGAGAATGTTTGCATCGATCGTTAGACTACATGATCTAAAAAATTGAAATTTTGTGTGAGCTTATGAAGCAAAAGTTTCGCATGAATTTTGAGTTTAAGAAGTCGCGTTTAAATCGCGCTTAACATATTAACGTTTTAGGATTAAACAGTAAATAAACATTTTTTAATTTAATATGAAATATTGAAGTTCTTAAGTCTTCATAGTAAGAACTTAAGTTTAAAGCAAAAATTGTAAGTTTAATATAGCTTTGGTATAGAATTTTTAGTACAAATCTAGATTTTCTTATGGAAATTTTAATCAAAATGTGGCATTTAGCATTCAATTTCAAACCAAAATATAAGATTTCATCATCGAGTTTTATGTTTTTATTGTGAAAATTATTAACCAAAATCGCACACTTTAGAATGAAATTTTGTTTTGAAATTGAAATTTCAAGGTCCTTGTTTTGGGAATTGAGTTTAAAATAAGAATTTTAGTATTAAAGTACAGATCTTGTTACATTAGATTTTCATTGAGATAATTTCTAGATAAATCGCACACTTAACAATAAAATTTTGCTTGAAATTGGAAAGTTTCTGTTTCGAAAATTGAGTTTAAAATAATAATTTTAGCTTTAACAGGCAGCTCTTATTACTTTAAGTCTCTATTGTGAAAATTTCTAGTCGAAATCACACACTTTATAATGAAAATTAGCTATTAAAGTTGAAATTTGAATG
>JABXWE010016951.1:0-11621 GCA_014611495.1 Limonius californicus | reverse complement strand
TTTTTGAAGTTGAGGAACCAGTCGGGTCCCGGGATATTATTTTTAAATGGATTTTTGATCTCATTTTTTGTTACATACTCTGACACAACAAACAATACTTCCTTGCGGGAAAGTCCAAATCCCCATTTTTCCAACGTTTTTAAACCGTCGCGTCGGCTAATATTTTTTCATGCGTAATTGGAATAACGGAACTTCTACCAAGTGATTGACTTTTCATTCCAAACTTTTCCTTAAAATGATCATGAAGCGTAGATTTGGGAATCCCATATATTCTTCCAGCTCCATGTAAAGTCGAAACGCCGCTCCTTAATTTATTCAACGCTTTTTCCAGATTTTCTTTGGTATATTTTGTCGCCCTATTCGATTTTCGTTGATAGGTTCGAACCATCTTCAACAGAAATTAAAAATATGTAGCAGTATAAAAATTAAAATCGCTAGAGGGAAGATCGGACAAATACTATCCGGTCTTACCCCGTGCATAATTTCAGGGGGCAAGATCGACTGCGGCAATAAAATGAATGTGGATTGAGGTTATGCCTTACAAATAACACTAATTTCCTGCGCTATAACTAAATATTATCGTTTATATTGAAAACTAATATTTACTCACCTTTGACTAGCCAAAAATGGTAAGCGGGGCAAGTCCGAATACTTGATTTTCACTCGCCAAACATAAAAATTGTAATTACAGTACAATGCACTAAAACCGCCAAATTTCAACTAAGTTGACCCATGGATAAACAAATTAGCCTGTTGTTTGTGAGGTGGCAGCACCAGGCAGCCCATGTACAAAGCTGTTACGTGCCACGTCCGCTCTTACCCCTTCTCCGGTCTTGCCCCAACTCACCTTATAACGATTTGGTAATTTTAAAGGAAGAGGTTTCTTGGAACCAATTGGGTTGCAGAAGCAGGAAGACTTGACTCCTAGAGCCAAATATTTATACAATCAAGCAGTATATTTTAAAAGAAGATCTGCTAGGATACAAAATAGGAGCAAAAAATTTTCTATGAAAAAACTTCAGAAAAAATTATTCGATAAAACGTTGTCAACTATGGATAGAGTGAAACAAAATTTTTTTAGTAGTCAATTGGAAAATGAAGGTAGAAAAAGCAAAGGAAGACGATACACAATTGATGATAAAATCTTGGCTTTGCATTTGCTCATGCAAAATGGGAAAGGATATCGTCAGTTGCAACAAATTTTTACTTTGCCTTCAAGGCGAACATTAAATAGATTAATAAAAAATGTACCGATTCGACCTGGTTTACATCAACCAGTTTTAGATTTGTTTAAAACCACATCTAAATACTTTAAGGATCCAAAGGAAAAATATTGTTTGCTACTATTTGACGAGATGAGCTTATCTGCACATCTACAATATGTTGCTAGTGATGATTGTGTATTTGGATTTGAAGATTTTGGCTGTACAAGAACAGACAGAATAGCGAATCATGTTCAAGTAATTTATAAATACCTATATTTTGTATCTATTATTTATTTGTGTTTATTGTTTAGGTTTTCATGTTAAGGGGAATTAAAAATAAATGGAAACAGCCAATATATTTTAATTTTGTCCGCGGTGCTACTAATTATATTGATATAAAAAATATTATTAGACTAATTGTTAGGGCTGTAAGAGAAGTAGGCTTAGAGATAATTGGAACAGTATGCGACCAAGGACAGAATAATTCTTCTGCAATAAAAAATCTTGTCGCAGAAACGAGAGAAAATTATATAAGACGAGGGGAAGAATTTGATAATTTCATATTTGAAATTGACAATTCAACTCCAATTATTCCTTTTTATGATGTACCACACCTTATGAAGGGGGTCCGAAACAACCTACTGAAAGCAAACCTACATTTTAGAAAATCTGATGTTTCATATCGTCGCCCATGTGCCAAAAACACGAATGTGCAAATTTGTCATTTTTCGCCTAAATACGCTTCCAATTTGTAATTCGAACAAACTATCCATTGCGAAAACAGCGAATGTGATCAGCCAATAGACGTCTCTGTGGCAGGCTGTTGTAGTTTCACGAATGTGCAAATATTTTCTGTTCTACAATGCCATAACGATGAATGTGCCACATTCGCTGTTTAGGCGTTGGCAATAAAATAACTTGTGTACGAATGGTCACATACGCTGTTTTGGAGGTCAAACATTGTATGATCTCTTGTATGCGTTTTGAATAGATCTGTTTGTGCTTTTTTGATACTTTTGTGAATAATAATAAATGAAAATATGAACAGTCGAAGTAAAAGAATATTGGCTTTGTGTAATTTGACAAAAGATGGTAAGATGCGTTATGTATATAGTATTATTATATTATTATTATAGACCCCAAGCAAATAAAAAAAATGAAAGTGTCAATTTGTACACAAGTATTAAGTGCTAGCATGGCAAAAGCTATCAATATTTTTGTTAAAACTGGTAAGTTTATATTTAATGATAATAATACATATATACTTATTTAAAATGAATAATTCTAGGTTGGAGTGTGGAAGAGAATGGGGTTACATTAAAACTCACTAAAGATGCTCTCGGTACATCAGAATGTTGCCTTTTTTTTGACCAGCTTTTTGACAGTTTGAATGGACAAAAATTGTATCATTCAAAAAGTTTGAGAAGAGGCGCATCTGAGAAGACTGAACATACAACATTTTGGGCCGAGTCTATAACAATTCTAAAATCTATGTATTTTATGGATGAAAATGGGAAAGTGATAAAACCACCTACTCTACCAAATTTTATTTTAACTATCAAAAATTTCATAATGTACTACCATCGATGCAAGGATCTTGGTTTTGATGTAATTTTCCCTAGGACAGTAAACCAAGACCCTGTTGAAAATTCATTTGCGAAATCAAGAATGATAGGTTATCGCTATGTAAATCCTACCCCTACACATTTTATGTATATATATAGGTAAATTTTTTATTACAGTAAATTTTGATTTAAGATTATTATGTTACTCTTTTTTAGATCAATTCTGTTAAGTGGACTGACATCTTCTCAATCAGTAAGGAAGAATTGTGAAGAAGACCACTCCGAGTTATTTTTCACTTTACATAATTTTGTGACACAAGTAAGATAGTTAATAGTTATATGCACACTTATGCGCTTTCACTTTCAATTTTCATGTAACCTTTCAATTAACATTTGCATTAGAATTTAATTGAATGAAAATCCATTTAAAAACTGGATTGTTGTTCAACAGCCCATAGATATCCTTCCTCAACAGAGAGGTTTGCGTTTACACATGCAACTTGTGAAAAGAGGTATACATCATTAAAGACAAAAGCACATAAGTGTGTCTGTACAAAGCTAATGAACAATTTTTTGTATCTACTTTAATTTTAATATTATTTTTAGAATCAAGTGGCTCCTAAAGGTACATCGGATGAAATATTTTACATAACAAAGAATGTTTTTCAGCAACATCCCGCTCGAAAAGCAATTTTATCATATGTAGCTGGATACATTTTAAAAAAAACATAAAATATTTGAAAACTGTAATGTTTGCATGTTAAATTTAATAGAAACCGATACCCATTCGCAAGAATATATTTTAGTGCATGAAAAGCAGTACACTTTTAACAAAAATAAATTAATTTATGTAAGTAAAAATCTTATAGAAAATTTATATAATTGTTATAAATTAATATTGTATACCGTAGAATGGGGATACTTGGAACTAAGGGGTTACTTGGAACAAAACTTCATAATTTCATATTTACCGCTCATATTGACAGCTGATGACAGTTAGCCACATACTATCATATGTGCGTGCAACAGGTGGGTTAGTTTAACTAAATAATTGGAAAAACGGTTTAAAAAGTGCTATCAGATGCTGTAAAAGCATTCTGGAAACAGAAAGGTAATTTTAGATAAATAATTTAGCAAGAAAACTTCGTTTCTGTAAGAATAATGCGTAAACTTGTCGGTCTTGTATTTGTAGGTTATGTTGTGGCTTTCCTTCTAATCTAAAAGCGCGCCAGGGCCGCCAGGCGGGATCTCAATCTCTGACAGTGTTGCCGCTGTGAATTTTTTCACCCCGCAGACGCGTATTTTGAAATACTGCCGAAAACTAGAACACCTGTTCCAAGTTTTCGGCAATGTTCCATGTTTTCGGATAATATTAATATAAGTATATTAATAACAAATTACATGAAAATATTCACCCAAATGAACTTTAATACCTTATGTTAATTACAGGTCAGGTCCCTCATAATTCACAATGCCTAGGCACCATAAAAGGCAACCTGCTACTCGTAAATATGCAGATTTTAGCCAAGAAAATTTGCAAAAAGCATTGGACGAAATAAATTTCAAGACAATAACTTTACGTGGAGCCTCAAGAAAATATAGTATTTCACTTGGAACACTATCTAGAAAATCAAGGGGCTTACAAATGAGATAAATATGGTCGTCCTACTGTCCTCAGCGAAAGAGAGGAGGCCAGACTTCTTGAAGGCCTGGATATTGCTGCAAAGTGGGGGTTTCCACTAACAACTAGTGATTTGCAGTCAGTTATTCACTCATATTTGGAAGAGGCTGGGCGAACGGAGCGCCGTTTTCATGAAAATCTACCTGGAAGAGATTGGGTATACTATTTTCGGGAGAGACACCCTTAACTAACAAATCGCTTAACCGAAAATATCAAGAGAAATAGAGCTGAAGTATCTGCAGAAATTATAAATGAATATTTTGACAACTTACAGCAATCACTGGAAGGTATCCCCCCGAGGGAATAGTTAATTACGACGAAAGTAATTTGTGTGATGACCCTGGGAGGTCAAAGGTTTTGGTAAGAAGGGGGACAAAACACCCGGAAAGATGCCTCGATAGTTCAAAATCAAGCACCTCCATTATGATTGCATGCACAGCTTCTGGTCATCTTCTTGCCCCGTTAGTAATATATAAAGCTGAGCATCTCTATGACTCATGGACTGAGAGAGGACCCAAAGGGGCACGCTATAATAGAACAGGCTGGCTAGATGGTAACGTTTTTGAGGACTGGTTCACATCACTTGTTCTTCCTTATTTTAGAAAACTGGGACCCGGACCCAAAGCCCTCATTGGTGATAATCTGGCTAGCCACCTATCACAAAATGTTATTAACCTATGCCGAACTCATAATGTAAGGTTCATACTTCTCCCGGCCAATAGTACTCATTTATGCCAGCCGCTTGATGTGGCCTTTTTCAGGCCCTTGAAGGCTGCGTGGAGGAAGCAGCTTCTAAAATGGAAACTTTCAAACAGAGGGTGCATCCCCAAAGCACAGTTTCCGTCCCTGCTTAGAGAAACCTTAGACAGTATAAAAGAAAATCAAGAAAATGTAATAAAATCAGGCTTCAGAGCAGCTGGAATCTATCCTACTGATAGACAGCAAGTTTTAAAACGGCTTCCTGATGGCAATCAATTAAATCCAGATGAGTCAGCATTGACTGTCGCCTTAAAAGATCACTTGAATACCATGCGTTATGGAGGAGAAGTCCACCAAGTAAAAAAGAAAAAACGTTTAACTGTTCAACCTGGAAAAAGCATTTCAGGAGCCCAGGAATCTAGTGAGAGTGAATTGGAAGTTTCAGTTCACGATATAGATTCTTCGATGGGAATGGACTTTTTTGACGAAATTGACGCTGATTTTGAGGACAATACTATGGATAATAATGTTCAAGAACCGGAAAATGAAAACAGTTTAGATGAAGAAGCAAGTGTTTCAGAAGATGTGCAAAAAGAAAGGGAAATAAGCATAGATGATTTTCTTTTGGTGGCTTTTCCATTGGAAAATAGAAAAAATAAATATCGCAATTATGTGGGCGAAGTGTTAAATGTGATTGAGAAAAATGTTACTTACGAATGCAAATTCCTAAGACCGATTCGTCTATCAAAAACTGTATTTACATATCCAGAAGTCGAAGATATATGTGAAATTCAGAGAAACCAAATTGTCCAATGCTTGGAAAAACCAATAAAAGGAGGCTGCAAAGTAATATTTAGCAAGCCAGTTGATATTTAAGATATTTTATTTTTTACAGAATGTTTTTTTTTTAATTCTATGTGAAAAATGTTTTTGTTTTGTTTGTAGTTTAGCCTAATTTTTTATTTTATTTTTATTCACCTTCAGAATAACTTTATAAAACGTATTGTTAATTTTATTTATTTTTTAATAGGATAACTATAGTCATTGCCATGTTCCTTTCTAGAATGTAAGTATATATTTTTTATAAAATATACCAACCTAAGTTTATTTTGTGAATGCTTATGAAAAATAAACGGTTTTCAGATGAAAATTAGCATATTTTGATTTTCTTATGAAATGATATTTATATGCGTTGATAAATAGGCTTTTTAAAACATTCTTTCTGTTCCAAGTAACCCTAAATCTCGTTAATTTGGAACATATGTGCTTTTCCAGTTAGCGTTCCAAGTTTGCAGATTTGAGGGAAACTTGGAACAGTGATATAAAAAAAAATATCTCGGGAATGCATAAATCTAAAGTTATGTGATAGCATCTATTAATAGTTTGAACCGGCATACATCCTTGGATATCATCAAACATTTTTTCTAATTTACTGTAACTTTGATACAGCCTTTTATTTCAAAAGTGTTCCAAGTATCCCCATTCTACGGTAATGTTTTTCTTTCCAAGTTTATCGTTTTTGTTGATTTGTACAAACATTTAAAATCTAATTCATTTTAAAAGCCTTGGCAATATTTTGTTCTTAAAAAATAACTTCAAAATACAATTACATTCATTTTTTTGACATCCTTCTTAACGTAAATTCGCACTTCCAAAACCCTCAGTTTTTAATTTCTGCATTAAAAGTACTGGAAAATAATCTCACGAAATTTGTTTTAAAAGTATTACATTAAAATAAAATATTAACCCTTTTCAATATAGTACTAACCCTTTTCAGTATAATGCTAACCCTTTTCACATAAGCAATAGTATCCACCAATAGATGTCAGAACATGTAGCTAGTAAGCACCCTAGATCAAACCAATAGATAACCTTCTTGAATAGGACGCCCGTATTTCATAAAATAGTTTCTTCCACGCCAAATGATGGCGCGGCCTACCGGCGTTGGTGCCATTGTCGTAGATATCTACCTGGATGGTTTGATCATTGAACTATATACCGATCTGTGGAAGGGAAGCAAGCCAACTGCATCTCTTGCAGGTGTTGAGGCCGGTACTGTGCGACAGTGATAAATGCATCTGTGGTATGCGCATCACTCTCTTCACTACGGAGCCCGACGGAGCCTTTACGCGGTCTGGTAGATATTATTGTTTTTTCGCGTGTAGAATTATTATATTGGTGCGCCTTGTGTGTTGTAAGTGTGTAAATAAAAATGGTACAATATTGTGTAGCATATGGGTGCAAAAATTTACAAGACAAGCGATTAAATCTACAATTTCATAGGTAGGTATTTATTTATATATTCTTAAGTGCAACAAACAAATTCTTGTTATCCTATGATTTGTAAGTTAATGCGCCATTACTGAAAATGCAACTCTTCTTGTAGCTTTCCATTTAATCGACCTGCTATTCTAAAACAGTGGATAGCAGTAATACGAAGAGAAAATTGGATGCCTACGAAATCAAGCCGAATTTGTAGTGCTCACTTTGCAGAAAGTGATCATCAAGATCGACCAGGGGCACTCATAAAATTGTTAAAGCATGATGCTGTGCCCAGCATTTTTACATTTCCACTACATTTGCAAAAGACACCTTCAAGTCGAAGGATTCTCAAGCGTCAGATGCCACCTGAAAATAACATCTAACGAAATTATTTCTGATGAGCCCTATTCTGCAGTAAGTAGTAATAATAGCAGTAAAAATTTAAATTGTTGCAAGTAAACAATCAATTTTAATTTTAGAAAATGTAAAAGCTAGAGAAGTCACCTGGTGCAAAACAATTAGTTGATGTGTAAACTCAAACTTCACAAAAATTTTCATCATCAAGCAGACAGGGTTTAAAACGAAAAATTAAAACTCTTCACCAGAAAATTCGGCGCAGAAATTTAAAAATCGCTACAATGAAGGATCTCATCAATGAAATAAAAAGAAAAGACCACAGCAACGAAACATTAAATAGTATAATGGAAAATTATTTTCAAGATATGCCTTTAGAATTAATTCAAAACCAACACAAAAATAAAGCCCTACATCCTCTTCGTAGAAGATATACGAACAATATGAAACAATTTGTTCAGACACTATATTTTTATTCCCCCAAAGCCTATCGTTTTGTACGTGAACATTTTATTTTGCCTAGTCCTCGAACCATCCGTAACTGGCTGTCAAGCATTGACTGTAATCCAGGTTTCTTACACGAGGTTCTTCAATTTTTAAAGCAAGAATGTGAAATGAAACCTTACATAAGAGATTGTGCTTTAATATTTGACAGTATGTCAATCCGAAAACATTTCTTGGGAAGAGAAAAATGGAAAACATTCAGGATATTCGGATTATGGTGGTATCATATTAGATACAGATCTAGAAAATCCAGCTTCAGAAGCCTTGGTGTTCCAAATTGTTAGTTACAAAAATAATTTTAAGTGTCCTGTGGCATACTTTTTAACTAACAAAATTGATGCCAATCAGTGGCGTGCGGTCCATGGATGCAAGGGAAGCAATGCATCCCCTAAAATTTCCAGCTAGCAGTTAAATGTATATATTTTAAGTGAACTTCCAATTTTTTCTTTCGAATTCCTACAACTTTTCAAAATACTGTAAATTTTTATAAAAAGTACCATTGCTGGCAACGGCGCGAATGCACTTGTGTATGCTGAATCCAAAGTCTTCACTGGAACTACTGACTTATCAGCGTTTCCCCGGCGGGTCGCGCCAGTCGGCCTAAAATGACGGTGCAAGTGAATGCAATTCAATAAATGAATCCGCGTACGCTATCTGCAATTAACAGAATAGGCGACGCGGCGGCTATTGCGCAGGGCGGCGAATATATCTAGCAAGTAGCACTGTATTATGTGTGTCCGGGTATCGTGGCTGGATGCAATATGAAAATTGAATCCAACAGTTCTCTGATAAGACTGCCACAGTCCACCTGTCCACCATCGCAAAGGGTTTCGTTTCGCTAATATCTACTTGTGCAAAGCCACGTTTCGATATATAAGTAATTGAATAAGTAATTCCTTTCCTGATGCGGGTACTTGCGCTATAATTATATTTATTATAAATAATTAGCGTTAGGCATTCAATCGAGAAAGTTTTGATTTTGTTTTTAGTTTAGTTTTTCGGGCGCGATGGATGTAAATCCACAACCGGGTACAAGTACAGACACCCAGAATCAAGCTGAAAATGGTGATTTAAGGGAACATTTTTTAATAAATTTGAATGGTTTTTATGACATATTTGATACCTACATAAACTATTACAAGCGGTATTTATTTACTCAACCTCAGGCAATTTGGTATCAGTCGACAGCGTTATTCTGTTTATTTATTTTTTTCTTCAAAAAAATTTCCAGACCCCTCTTTCTACCGGGGGGGGTACGAAGGGGTACTTTGTACCCCCCAGATCCCGCGGATATCCCCATTTGAAAATTTCCTAATACAAATGCATCCCTCACTTCAAAAGTCACCGCACGCCACTGATGCCAATGTACAGACGCAATTAGTAAAATGCTGCTTAAATACTGTTTTTCAAGTTGGTATTACAATTCGTTCGATAACATGTGATGGAACTGCAGTCAATGTGCAAACTCTAAGGAACTTGGGGTGTACAATTTCGCCAGAGAAAATTATTTCGCATTTCAATCATCCAGCTTCAAATGGCAAAGTCTACTGCTTGCTAGATAGGGTGAATGCGCCTGTTAGCCGGCCACTACCTGTTGTCGTCCGCTTTTCCGTTACCATCCACAAAATAATGTTATGTTTCGTAATTTATTCAAATGAATAGCATATCCCTTTTCGGCCACCTTTTTCCTACATTCCCGCCAATTTTCGGCCAGTAACGCCAGAAATTGGAACTAAAATTTAATTCTTCAATATGGCTACCTACGAGAATCTGTGATGAGCTGTTGTTTAGTGCAAATAGTGTAGTGGAGAGCAGGCTGGAAAATAGTAAGTATCTTGTTTCTCAACAATACTAAGACATTCTAGACCCATTAGGCATAAGTAGGACATGTTTAACTCTGATTTAACATAGGAAAATATATTTTATATCCAAACATATTTTGTTGGTTAGGTGGCCGGTGAACTGGGGGCAATAAAATCAGGGGTCTGATTCTCGGCCAGGGTGGCCGAAAACCGGAAAAAAATTCCCAGGTGTTGATGTCTCTTTTTATTATTACCACCTCACATTGTCTTTCTTACTTTGTTACACTAGCTTTAAGCATCTCTACAGAAAGCCAGTGCCACTTTTCGGCCACTTACTTATTTTACAAATGCGCGCGAAATATGAATATAAAGCATTCAGTGGCCGAAAACAGGAGGGATGATACCGGTTTTCGTCCTCTCATTTAAAATCCATGTAATTTTGGTGGTCGAGAAAGAGACCTTTTTTCGTCAACATATTTAGGTAGAACTAGTGTCCATCTTCCTTCTTTTTCCTTTTCAGATGGCCAGGAACAGAAAACACGAGAAAGTGCAGAAGCAAACCCCCAAGAAATCGCATAAGAGAACTTTTTTTTCTTATTCAGGAGATGCTTTAAAAAGAGCACTTTCTGAAATTAGAGAAAACAACGTAAGTGTTAGGGAAGCAAGTCGTACATTTGGAGTACCCCGAACAACAATTCAGGACAAATTAAAAGGAAAATCTTCAGAGAATTCTATAAGGAAAACAGGACCGCCTCCAATCATGACAAGAGAAGGGGAGCTAAAAATTGCGAACTGGTTACTGGACATCGCGAAATGTGGTTTTCCTATAAAGAAAAGCGAACTCATTGACACAGTCACTAAAATTGCGACAGACATGGGAAAACTGCATTTGTTTAGAAATAAACAGCCCGGTCAGAAATGGTATCAGAACTTTCTTAAGCGTCACCCAGAGATTTCGCTCAGGGAGGCAGAGGCAATTAATAAGGCACGCGCCCTAGTTACGGAGGAGTCGATTAAAAAATGGTTCCAGGACCTAAAACTCTACGTAGAAAGTAATAATCTGGCGGATGTTATGAAAGACCCAAGAAGGGTCTTCAATGGGGATGAGTCTGGCTTTGCCCTATGCCCGAAAACAGGCAAAGTCCTAGCCCCAAAGGGTTGGAAAAACTTATATATTATTACGAGCGGGAAAGAGAAAGAAAACATTACTGTATTTTTAATATTTAATGCCGACGGGGACGTATGCCCACCATTTGTAGTGTTTCCGTACATTCGACCTCCCAGGACACTGGTAGAAAGTATGCCACCCACATGGATATTGGGAAAGTCGGAAAACGGATGGATGACGTCTGCAACATTTTTCGACTATATTGCGAACGATTTTAATAAATGGCTCATACAGAAAAATATCCCGAAACCCGTTATTGTGTTTATTGATGGCCATAAAAGTCACATGTCACTTCCACTTAGTGAATTTTGTGATGCCAACGGAATCATTCTTTATGCCCTTCCACCCAATACCACTCATATGCTTCAACCTGCGGACGTG
>JABXWE010016950.1:0-18902 GCA_014611495.1 Limonius californicus | reverse complement strand
TTGTTTATATATAAATTCTGGATTTTATTATTGTTTGATTAGAATTATATTCTATATACAAAGATATACACCAAGAATTGGCAACTGGGAAGTCAAAAACTACTTTGTTGAGTTGAGATATCCCAGATTTAGTACGAAATCAAATAGCTACTGGATATACAGCGAATCCCAAGAACATCCATAAAATTTACTTGTTTATATGTAAATCTTGGATATTATTACATCCTTTGATCGAAATTAAATTCTTTGCAGAACAAATTACGCAATGAAAAATTTAATTCCGAATTCAGAAACTGCTTTGTTGAGTTGAGATTTAGTACGAAATCGAATAGCTCTTGGATATAGAGCGTTTCCCAAGAAAATCCATAAGATTTACTTGTTTATATGTAAATCCGGGATGTTATTGCATTTTTTGGTTGCAATTAAATTCTCTGTACAAAAATATACAGAAAAATAATCCAATTCCGAACTCGAAACTGCTTTATTGAGTTGAGATTTAGTACGAAATCGAATAGCTCCTGGATATAGAGCGTATCCCAAGAAAATCCATAAGATTTACTTGTTTATAAATCCTGGATTTTCTGACATTTTTAATTGGAATTAAATTCTATCTAAACGGCTATACAAAAAATCGATAATTGTGGATTCAGAAACTACTAAATGGAGTTGAAGTATCCCAGATTTAGTACGAAATCAAATAGCTACTGGAAATACAGCATATCCCAAGAAATTCCATAAGATTTACTTGTTTATATGTAAATCCGGGATTATATTGCATTTTTGGATTAGAATTATATTCTGTATACAGGGATATATAAACATTCTATAATTAGAAACTCAAAAACTATTTGGTTGAGTCGATATATACTAGATTTAATAAGAAATCAAATAGCTACCAGATGTACAGCGGCTCTCACATAATCCATAAGATTTACTTGTTTATATATAAATTCTGGATTTTATTATTGTTTGATTAGAATTATATTCTATATACAAAGACATACAACAAAAATCGATACCATAAACTACTTCGTTGAGTTTTGAGATATCCCAGATACAGTACGAAATCAGAATTACTTGTTTATTTTTTTTGATTGGAAAGTAATTCTATATAAAGGGCTATACAAAAAAACAGCTAATTCGGAACTCAAAAACTACTTGGCTGAGGTGAGAAATCCCAGATTTAGTACGAAATCGAATAGTTACTGGATGGAACAAATCCTGAATTTTATTGCAGTTTTCGATTAGAATTATATTCTATATACAGGCATATACAAAATATTCTATATTCAAAAACTCAAAAGCTATTTGTTTGGGTTGAGATAATCCTAGATTTAATACAAAATCGAATAAGTAATTTATACGTTTATGTTTGCCCCTGCATTTTAAGATTGGAAACTGTTTAACGAATTTTTTAGGATATTAAAAATTACATCAGAAGTTTTCTTAATTTGAAAACAGAGTATTGTGGGTCATATACAAAAGTAAATAAAGATCGATTCTGATATTCTTAAACGTGTATGTGTATTATAATTTGATAGGATAGTGTCATCCTCTGCATTCTAGAAGTCTAGAGTAAATGTTCGATCATGAATGTAATGTAATATTCTCAAGACGGCAACCTTATCACAAGAATAAAAAACCATAAATAACAATCTCCAACATTTTTTGTGTCGTAGGCCCTTTTTAAAGAGATCAGTTCTAAAATAACTGTTTCTCCTTCTCAGAAAAATTTATACGGGTCTTAGAATTACGAGCCGAGGGATACGTTCGGTACGTTTGAGCCCTCACTAATTGCCGCAATAAAGTTTATGTCTGCGATGCTGCTGATTTAATTTTTGGGAGCTCCCTGCCCCTTGTAAAAGTTGTAGTAGGTAGCCACTTTCTACCGACGTTTATGATTAGGGCCGAATTGTGGCTGTAAAATTCAAAAATTGTGGAAACCTTCTTTTAGGTTGTGGCAGTAGATCTTTCTTAACTGTGTCTTTTTTCATCCGGGGTAGTGGTAGACTGGATTTATGTGCAGTTTTGAATTTTGTTGATGCGGTCGTTTACCATAGTTGGTCATTTTTAAATTTAACCATTAGAATCCAATGAAGATCTCAGTAACAATGGTTTACGTTTTGCAATAAATATTGTAATATTAAGGGATGTAGACAAGAACTTTTTTGCTTTGTGTTACTGTCTTTTTTTTTACGTATACACTACAAGGAAGTTTTCTGAGAAAATCCAATTTTTAGTTAAACAAATGTGAAAATAGCTTCTACAAACTTCAATTTATTAACGATTTTTAGTATTTAGATTAATGCCAAACCGGCGAGGTAGTCTGAAGAGTAAACCTTTTCTTTATCCCTTTTTGCTAACTTAGTTATATCGAAAAATGTTTCTAAGAAAATCGTATTATAACTTTTATAAATAATAAAGGGATTTTTATTATTGCATACCGATTATTATCAATTAAATCAAGAACAAACCAATGGAGTATTCTGAAGAGTAAACCTTCTCCTTTGCCGTTTCGCTCACATCTTTGTTTAAAAACATGGTTCTCAGAAAATCTTATTTTTCTTTTTATAAATAATAAAGGGATTTTTATTACTGCTTGCCGATTATTATCAATTAAATCAAGAACAAACGGAGTAATAATGGTAGGTTTTCGTCATTTGTGATATTAATCGTATACTACTGCTAATTTTGTTCCTTTCGCGTTTTTAAGCGGTCAAACCCTATAGTTATCTAAGTATGACTTTCCTACAAAGCAACTAAATTAGTATATTTTTTCAAATTATAAAAAGGATTTAAAAATTTTCTAAAGAATGTTCAATAAATGATGGGTAGTTTTACCATGCTTCTACCTTAGTGCTGATGAGAAGCACGGGGTAGAGAAGACGCCGGTGCCCAGTAGTGGAACAAAAAGGTTACTGACGACTGTTTAAAAGTCATAAAAAGTTTAGGTTCTTGTTATATATTTATCGATTTTATTTGTGAAAAGGCGTTGTTCGAACATTCTTCAATTTTATTATACAATATTCGCCACCTTTTGTCGTGGGAGTAATTTTTTGAATACGAAAACAATTTTAAAATATTATTCTGTATTAAAATATACAAAAGTTATTTTAAGATATTGTGTTTATTCAAGTTTTTTCATGCCTTAAGTTTAGATACTTGCGTACAATTTTACTTCAAGCGGCACATTACAGATAAAATTACTAACTGATCAATAATAATCTAACAATATGATGGTTTTTTAGTATGTAAAACTTTTATTAAGTTTGACCTAAATAAACCACCCATGGCTGCTGAAAAACAGTTTTAGAAATTATTTGTTTAACAAACATCGAATATTTTATGTGTTGTGGGACTCGTAATCAATCACTATTTACAGTAAGTTTATTCCGAAAGTGGATATCTAATAATTACAAGACCTACAAAATATATCCAATTACTACACGTACAAAATCTACCGGCAACACTTTTACCAGAAATAATGTCTTACGAACGGTTTTCAGTGTATGCTTGACAAAATTTGTATGTAGCTGTACCTTACATGTTATCTCATTTTGCCATTATTTTTTAAAATACTTTTTTGCTAATATTGAGCGGCTACCCGGAATACAAACAAATAGGATTCTGATATTAAACAAATATGACAATATTACAAAAAGTTACACATTTTGTCACTCCAGTACATTTTTTTTTCTTTTTTTATGTTGTTCTAAGAGATAAATCACTCGAAGAAGAAGGGTCATTCAGAGCAAACGGAAAACTTTCCGATGCTAAAAATAAATTCCTAGTTTCCCTTAAAAATCCGTACGTGGTTGACTATTGTTGCTAATGTAGACCACACCATTGTAGCTATAACATTACTTCTACGAATGCAACTTCGGGATATCGGCAGAAAATGGTTTATCCTCTATCTGGAAGAATGAAAATTATATTTAATTATAGAACAAATATTTATTTTAAGAAATGAAACTAACTTCTACTACCTACTTTTCGAACTATAACTAATCTTAAAACGTAACAGCCTATTGTGTACAATATCTGTAATCTTTTGGGAGTACTTAAATGCATTCTTAATTAAGCTAAGTAGCCAAAGTTGTGATTTACATAACTTTAGCTCAAAACAAGATAAAAATCTTTATGTAAAGCTAAATGACGTCAAACCATCATAGTTTTATGATTTCAACAAGCTGTTATATTACAGTTAGGTTCTATGAGGATTTCTGATATATTTTTTTAACGTTTTATTGATTTTACAAAAAATCTTAATTTAAGTTAATGTTTGTTTTTAACGATTTGCTAAAATATATTTATTGTGGTATAATGTTTATAAATCTCACAACTGGGCAACAATGGAACGAACAAATATTTTTACAGTCTTAGTAAACTTCCCGAACAATATTAATTTGCAACCCCTCTTCTCGATACCATGTACTTACAAAAAATACAATTGAGTCCATATTAAAAAAACGTCTTCGCTCAGGAACAGTTGCAATAAATATTTGTACACCTCGCTATACAGGGCGGACCAGCTAAGTTGTCCTGCTTAGTTTTTATGGCATAGAAATGGCTCATAGTTATTTTCCAACTGCGTAATTTCTTACTGTCGTAATTAACAGTTTTTCTTATTGGTTATATTCGTATTTAATGCACGCATTGGTGCAACTGTACTGTATAGTACAAACACGTAAATAGCAAACTTTTATGCAATTCAGTAAATGTTCAAAATTGTCTCCATCTACTTCCACATATTTTATGATCCTTAAAAACGATCTCGAGCAAGTATGTCAGCGCGATTGTTCTATTTTGTATATCATGCTCATTTACTACCGGTATACTATTCCTTGGTGGTTATGGATGCACAGCTACTCTTCCAATCCAATCTCTTCCACATACATGATTTAAGTACGTCCTAATAAAAATAAAAAGTGTGGTTCAGTAATATGGTTGCCTACTATGCTACTCTAAATATTTACATAAAATAACTCTTTGAAAAACCCTTATCCAGGGCCGATTCTAATGCACATGAGAGTGTGAGTTCTCTTCACCATTGTGAGAGTTTTGGCATATCTTTGAATAATACACCATTTAAAAAAGATGCATCTAAAAGAAGTTGGTTCTGAAAGAAATTACAAAATTCCTATCTTCTTTGAGCGTAATTTTCATGCAGCTCCTGCACCAAAGCAACGTTATAGGGATGAAAAACATTTGCTGTCAGAACTCTTCTGAGGGGAGATATACTAATACGAGGGCAGCCTTTTAGGATTTTGCAAAAGCTAGAAAAGAAAACATTTTTTTGGAGCAAACTGCTTTTGCTTTTAAGATTTTTATACTTTTGCATGCCTTCAAACCAATTCTCGAAACATTTTTTCCGTTCTGAAGTTGGTATCTCAAAAACCTGGTTTTTGAGGCTTCAACAACTTCTTGAGGTGATGAAAATCGTTGTCCACGCTTTTTTTGTTTGTCATTCGGGAACACAAAGAAGTCGTTAGGCGATAAATCAGGTGAATACGGGTAATGAGACATTAATTCGATGTTTTTCTCCTTCAAATAATCAATTGTTCGACGTACCATGTGAGAGCTGACATTGTCGTGATGAAGAATGATGCGACGTTTTCGGTTGTTTTTCCTGATTTCGGCGATGACTTCTGGCAAACAAATTGTTGCGTTAACTGTTCTTCGATCCTCCAAATGAATGGTTGCGACATGTCCAGTACAACCGAAGAAACAAGCGATCATTTTCTTGGAAGTGCTTTGGGAACGAACAATATTTGTGGGATTCGGTTCACCTCGGAACACCCAAACAGTGGATTGTTGCTTAGTTTCCGCTTCATACGAATATATACAAGTTTCGTTACCTTTTACGATGTTGTATACGGATTTTGCAGTTCCTCCTTTTTTGAACATTTCCTTACACTAATTAACACGTGCCTTTTTTTGAGCTTCTGTTAAATTATGCGGAATCTATCGGGAACAGATGTCTTTCACAGTTGAATGTTCATGCAAAATCGAATGTACTACAGTCTTCGATATGCCTTAGAATGCCTCTATCTTACTGTAAGTCATACGCCGATCTTCTTCAATTATGTTGCGCACAGCATCGTTGTTTTCTGGAATATCAACCGATTTTGGTCGACCTTCACGAAATTCATCACTGACGGACGCACGACCACGACGAAATTCTGCAAACCAATTTTAAACAATCTTTTCTGGTGGTGCTTCATTACTAAAAGTTGACGAAGTGATTCAGTACATTGTTGTTTAGTTAGACCTTTACTAAAATCGTAAAAAATCATCCAACGAAAACCTTCACGCGAAATTTCAACTTTTTCACAAAATTGCTTTTTTTTAACGCTCACTGTAAACAAACTACTCGGCCAATTTCTAGGTTGCCACTGTTTTCACAATAACAGATGTAAAATTTTACGCAAATAGTAATGCCACATCTCAATAGCGCCACCTAGTGGTTGAACGTAAAAACTTGAAAGGCTGCCCCCGTACTCACATTTGCCCTTAGCTCTCTTTGCCTTACAGGGGGATTCTTATTCACTTCTGGTTCATTTTAAATGTTCGCAATCGTTCTGGGCTTACTGGAATTAACAAATTCACCTTTGTTTCTTAAAGAGTTTTCAAAGCGTCTAAATATTTTTTCAGACGGTTGGCGTCTAGTTGGATAGCGGTTGGTATTTAAATTGCGTGTTGCAGCCGTATTTGTGCGGCATCCACCAAACATAAACAAACAAATCTATTTACTCGTTATTTGAAAATTTTTGCTTAAAATTTAAGAAAATTTGCAGCTTATGTACAAGGTGACATAATAGTGCAGTTTTGTTTCCGAATGTTCTTATTTAGCAGCTTGAAGAAAACTTTAAATACAACAGTTGTTTTTTTGATTACTGTGTATAAATTTAAATTATTTTTAACTACACAGGGTGTTCTGTTGTAGTGGAACGTTGGATAATTGCTTTATTTTAAATATAGCATCCTGTATAATATTATCACTTTTTGGATATATTATTTTTTTATCTTTACAGCCATATAGGGTTTTAGGTATCTATCACTATCTATGGTTTTGGAAAATAATTAACTTTCTCATAAAATTTGAAAAAATGACATTCTACCTTAACAGTTAGTATCTAAAGAACGACATATAATTTTTAAAAATTATTTTGCTGTTTATATGGACACACCATATCAACCATTTCATTTTTTTGAAAAATTCATAATATACGCATTTGAATAGGTAACGGAATTTTCAACCAAACAGCCAATAATGCAACAAAAATGCTAATTGATTGACATTTAGCAATTGGTTTGTTTAATTTAGTTTTTGTTGTAAAAAAACTCGGTTAAACATAAAATATTTGTAGTAAAAAATTTTAGTAAATAACTCGACTTTTATAAGATCTTGTTTATATTCATTAATAGATTTTTTGAAACAAAATAAAATTACATCTTATTACCAACTTTTCTGTTTCTATTAGTTCTTAAATAATTTCTAAATGTTTTCAAAACGAAAAACCGCACATACGTTTAAAGACCATTGCACGACAAGCTAGAAAATGCTTACATATACAGGATGCTCCATTTAAAAAAATGAGATATTAGGCGTTGAATTTTATTGAATGTGGTTGTAAATTAGGAACATCCTGCATAGGATATTTATATTCCGTAAGTATTTAAATAAACAGTATAAAATAGTTTGAAAAAACTGTATGCCGTTCTGTAGATACCAACTGTTAAAAGACAGACCGTCATTTTCGCAAATGTTTAAAAAGACATTAATTATTTCCAATACCATTAGTGATAAGATACCTAAAACCCTATATGGCTGTAAAGATAAAAAAAGAATTCCAAAAATGTAATAATACAACAGACGCTCGATAACGTGAACTAATTCAGACCCCGAGTGTGTTCACATTATCGAAATGTTCACATTAGCGAGCTGATTTTATTAATCAGCAAATTATTAAAAGAAACGTTTAATAACACAATTAATATTTTTTGCTAATTGTGTCACTCCCGCACTTAGTGCAACCTCGTCTATGATTTTCACTTTGTCGCTCAATCTTAAACACTTTCTTGTATTGGATGTGGATGCCATAGTCGTACGCATGCAATATGCTTGGCTTAAGTTTAACAACGACTAAAATGAAATCATCGCTGTTCCTACAAATAATTTGCTGAGAGTCACGTATGTACATCATAAAAATAATAAAAAAAGAAGTATTTACGTTATCGAGCTGTACAGGTTGTTTACGTTATCGGGTGTTCCATTTGATCCTATAGTAAGAATTTTGTGTTTACATTAGCTCTATGTTTCCATAATCGGGTGTTTACGTAAACGAGCGTATGCTGTATATAGGATGTTCTATTTAAAATAAAGAAGTTGTCCATTGTCACACTAAAACACCCTGTGTAGTTGGAAATAATTTTATGTTATGCTCAGTAATCAAACAAACAACTTTGTATTTAAAGTTTTCTCCAATCTACCATAATAATGACATTAGGAAACAAAAGCGTACTATTATCTCACCCTGTATATACATATAGCAATTTAATAAAATTAAAAGAAACGTTATTTGGTTGTCGCGCTGTATATTTGTTTGGTTGCGTCAACTACTTTACAAGGGGGTAACTTATCCTTCCCACCTCGTATAACCAGTTTCTGAACAGTTTTTAGAAAATACTTTAAAAACAATGGAACCGCATTTTTAAAATGTTGTAACTCAAAAACAGTTTTTCTAAACTGGATAGTAAGGACCGAAACTTGGTGTCTACAGTGTTTTTGGTCCTGTTTAAAAAAAATTGAGTTCGTATTTAAAAATTGCCCTAACTTGAAGATAGTAAAATTTAAAAAATATTCCTACACCTATACCTATACCAACATGTAGATAAAAACGGTGTACATTTCAAACAATTCAAATTAATGTAAATTGTTTCAAATGGCTTCACTAAAGTTTGAAAAGCCTGTTTAAAAAAAAAGTTGAGCTGGTATTTTTAAACTTTTTTAAAATTATAAAAAATAATTTCTACAACTCACTGTATACATGAGAAATATAAATAACATATGTAAGAATATCATAACTCAAAAAGATAAAACTATTTATGCGATAGCTTATTAATTTGCGATAATTTTTGGTTGGAAAATTGATATGTTTATTATTTACTGTATAAGAAATAATTGGTTTGATGCTTAGGAAGTATCATGATTAAAAATAAGCGGAACATTCCCGAAAAATATTAATATGAAACAATTTTTCGAAAATGTTGGGAAACGGGCCATAATTTTTACTGACTCTGTATGAAGGCGATTAAATTAAGTTGTAAAAGTTTGGTTTCATTCAGTAAATTAAGAGTCCAATAATTTGTTTATTAAACAAAAATTTTAAATCATGATTGAGACAGTCCAAGTGTCTAGTTATTCCTGTGCTGCAGCTAGAAATTAGAAATATTTTACAGAAAAGCCTTGACATTTTCGAATTAAATTCATGTTTACACCTTAGCCCGCGTATCAGACCTAGTTTCGATCGAAAATTGAATGAGGAACGAGCGGCGGCGGCCGCGCGCACCTGCCCACTCCGAAGGGCCGCCGCCGCCAGAGCAGTCCCTGTTCCCGCAGGATGCGGCCCGCGTCTGCAAGGGTTGCGGCAGGTAAAGGACTCTTGCCCTGCGCGCGTCCACACGCGATGCGCTGTCCTCATCTGGGTTAGTAGGTTATCCCCACTCGGCCGCACCAGGTGCCCCTCCAACGCCTGCCCAGATAGTGTGTGCGATGTTGTAAGTGTGTATGTATGACTTCACAACAGCACTAACATAGACCTGGTTCATGGGAAAGTGGGTCACCAGTCCCGAGTCACTTTCACTTATTACATGGACTCCTAATCATTTTCCATTGTACCCCCGTGCTGTCCGCACGCCTGCTGTCGGAAGGGGGTTTGCCGCTACAGCCGCTGTGGAAGCTCACCACTGGTCAGTCGGTTTCGTGGTCTTCTCGCTCGCAGAGGTGCACGTTCGTCCGTGCTGCTTGTGTGTGCGTGTGTGTTCTGTGTCTTGGATTACCCTCCGCTTTCTTGGATTACTTGTTGGATACACTTATTTACACCCTATTTTTTGGTCAATCACGTGCTGTGTTATCTGTCAGTGGTGTACCTCTGTCTCTTGAGATGACGCTTTGCGCTGTTGTTGTGTCGTGCTAGCACTCGCTCTCCTCAATTCACTTTCTCACCTTAGGTTTACTATGCGCCCTTGTGCTCCGAGGGAGGGTTCGCATTGTTAGCACTGGTAATGACTTTAAGAACGTGACGGTCCGAATGAAATGTTATTGGAAATGGAACAACATCCCACGTTGCTGTCACTAAACCCCTTTAATATGAGCCCCGGGGGCTCTCCGGCCACCTCGGTCGCCCAGGCCTCGAGCCCCATGCCTCCGCCGTTGTACGGGTCACCCCCTTTGGGGGGCTCCTACAACAGCAGCTGCCAGCAGAGCATGGCGATGCAGCACCAGCAGCATCACCAGCACCAAAACTTAACGTATAACATGAATAATTTGGACACCTCGTACTTGTTTTCCCCAGGAGGAAGCTCGCTGGCCAGCATGGACATCGGCCATGGGTACACCCTTCCGCCCCATTCGGTGACGCAGGGCGACATGCCCGACACGAAGGACGGAATCGAGGAGTTGTGTCCCGTGTGCGGGGATAAAGTGTCGGGTTACCATTACGGGCTGCTCACGTGTGAATCTTGCAAGGGTTTCTTCAAGCGGACCGTACAGAACAAGAAGGTGTACACGTGTGTGGCCGAAAGGAGCTGTCACATTGACAAAACCCAACGGAAGAGGTGTCCGTACTGTCGTTTCCAAAAGTGCCTGGAGGTCGGCATGAAGCTAGAGGGTGAGTCGATTTTGCTTAATTTGCTTTCCGTAATTCGTGCACGAACGTGAACACATGTGCAATACATTGACACACCGGCTTGCGCAATCCTACAAGTTTGGTATGGGTTAAGTAATGCAAATCGTGCCCTGAAATTTCTGCTGCAATTCCCATTCATTCGCGTATTATTTATTTTATCGCATTTACGGCCGGCAGTCGGGACATATGCGATTCTAATTGTGCTCGAATCTAGCGCAAAGGCGAGGTTCTGCTATTCGAATTCATGTTGGGCCCAACAGGGCGCAGCAAAAGCGAAAATGTAAAATCGAATAAAAATCGCAATCAAGTAAGGACAAAAACAACGAGCTTTGAAATTGGGTCAACTGTGGTTCGTTCAGTGCAGCCGTTGAAACGTGCAAGGCCAAACGTGTAGGAAAAATCATTAAATTTAAATTGCATAAATGCATAGGCGTAGGCTTGAGATGTTTGAAGGGGTTTCACTTAGGTTGTAGCTGATCTTATCTACATTTCGTATACCCAAAATTGTACTAATCCGGTAGAAAAGCTGATTTAAACGTATAAAATTACAAAAAGCCATCCCCTAAACCTATATACCAAACGAAGATTTAAAAAAATTTATTTTCAAACTTTATTTACCGAATTGCAGCACTTTTTGTAATTGTCAAATTTGCTCCTTATGTTCACAATTAGGATTTGGCACAGTGTAAATGCTATTTAAGACATTGTTATTATTAATAATACCTGCCTGTATACAATTTTATATTATAACAAATCGAAACTAACTTTTAAAGTAAAGACAAAATTTGTTTTTACAAGTTTGACAACTATTTTGTGTTGCTAAACTTAAATTTTTAAGCATTTCCAAGCCTTATTTTGAATGTTCTATCGTTGTATAAATTATAAAAATTATTAATTTGTTTGTTGAGCCAGTTTTCAATTTATTATTTAACAATTAATTTGTTAAAATATCGCTTTCACAGTGTTTAGTCGTTTTTCTATTTTTTTTAAGTATCGTTCTAGTATGAAAGTTGTATCAATACATCGCATACGTCCCATGTATTTCTTATTGAACCTCAGATGTTTTATATACATTTTTAGTTAACAAACTGATAGCTAAAACGTTTTTCCAGAAGAACCTGAAATAGATAAACAAAAAATCTCATCGCGCATAAAGCGTTAAACAAATACTCAAAAATTTGCTTTCCCTATTCTATTTCTAGAATTTCTTAGATTACTTTAGTTTGTTTGTTGAGAACTCGAGTTATGTTACACACAGATAAAATAACACACAGTATCGTCCGTACATCAAATTTAATAACATTTTCGTCAGAAGAAATGACTGACTGTACAAAATAATAATTAAATATGTATTTTAATTTAAAAAGATTTCGATGGGTCAATTTCAGACGTCATAGTCCTTTGAAAGTGACTGTTATTGTACTTCCCTTGTGTCGTTTATTGTCACACATATGAGAGCGCGAACTGAAATAATTTTCAAGTTAATGTTAAATGTATTCGATTCCAACCCTAGCAGGTACGCCACTGTATGATTTATCAAAAACGATAACTAATATTTCACTTGCATTACAATTTTAAAATTGTAGCCTTTTCTTAAATCTTTGAAAAATGGGTTTGTTTTCTGATATTTTTCTCAACATCAAAGGACTATATATTTTGGTCACTTAACAATTTCAACACTTTATTTGTAGAGCATTGGCTTTATTTTCAATGCACAACTAAAATCTGTTAAAATTTTGGAGCCATTTAAGTCACTTTCTTTGTAAAAGTTTGAAAACAAAACTGAATTATATGGCACTTCATTGCAAACACACTGTATCTTCTGTGGTTATTTAAGTCACTTTCGTTGTAAAAGTTTGATAACAAAGCTTAATTGTATGGCACTCCATTGCGAACACACGGTGTCTTCTGTAGTTATTTAAGTCACTTTCTTTGTAAAAGTTTGATAACAAAACTTAATTGTATGGCACTTCATTGCGAACACACGGGCTTCTGTAGTTATTTAAGTCACTTTCTTTGGAAAATTTTGAAATGAAAACTTAATTGTGTGACACTTCGTTGCGAACACACGGTATGTTCTGGTTGAAAAAATAAAGTTAAACTTTTGTAAAATACAGCAGACGCTCGACAACGTGAACTAATTCAGACCCCTAGTGTGTTCACATTATCGAAATAGCGCAACCTCGTCTATGATTTTCACTTTGTCACTTAATCTTAATCACTTTCTTTTATTGGATGTGGATGCCATAGTCGTAATGCATAAACGCATGCAATATGCTTACTTAAGTTTAACAACGACTAAAATGAAACCAGCGCTGCTCCTACAAATAATTTGCTGAGAGTCACGTATGTACATCACAAAAACAGTATAAAACGAGGTGTTGGTGGTTGTGGTTTACTTTATCGGGCGTTCCATTTGATCCTATAGTAGGAATTTTGTGTTAACATTAGCGCGATGTTTCCACTATCGGGTGTTTACGTTATCGAGCGTCCGCTGTATAGTGTATCTACACGCTTCATTTTCAAAATTTTAATCATAGTTTTAATTGTATAAATGCATAGGCGTACGCTTTAGAGAAGCGAATGCATTACATTCTGATTGTATATTTTTCTAGAAAATTGTAGCTGTCCAAAACTTGCCGTAGGAATTTAAAATTTAAAATCCCAAAAATTCATTTTCGATATAGATAACCACAAAGGCGCCATACAAACACTAAAAAAAACAATTTTTTTGAATTTTTTGGAAAACGTGCTTGTTTTCTTAAGGCTAAACACTGATGTAGATTCATTTTTAAAAATAGAAAAACCCCTGAGTATTTAATTTTAGTTTGTAGTTTACAGCCAGTGTGTAAAAGAATCTGTCAACGTTATTTGACATTTGTTTAATACACTATTTTGATTTTTAAACCACCTTTAGCTTTATTTTTTCTGTTTTTTGTGCAAAATTTTAGTTTTTGAAAATTGCTTGTGCGTTCGAAACCATTCAATTTTAATTCTAAGGCCCTCCCGTATGCGGCGCTCCTGTAATAAAGTATCTTTACCGATTCAAAACCTTTTAGTCTTTCGTTACGAAGCTAGCTTTATATTGGAATTTTTATCTCCAAACAGTATTTTTGAATAAGATTCTGCTAGTTGCAAATTTTTCCTACTGAGCCCCTGCGAAATTTTTCAACGTTTTGATAATTACATCAGCAGGTTGCTTTCGCAGGTTTCGTGTTCTGCCCGAGTTCTTTGTCCCACAAGCAACAAGTATACAAATAGTTTGAAGGTCATTTTTTATTCGTCGTCTAAAACCAGAATTGTGAATTTCAAGTTTATTGTCCATTTAAGTTAAAACATTTTATTCTTTGTTTAACGAGAAATGCTTCGACTTTTCACGGGAAATTTGACTTCATCCATTCAGTTTTGAACGCGTTGCTATGCGCCCGCAAAGTTATTTTCTGTTGAGTTTGTTAATCTTTAAACATTAATTATTAGATACAAAAAACGCTCGGTATACAGAAGACTAATAAGTACTTCGTTTTTAAGTCAATTACAAGCAACTATCGTAATATCAGTAATTGATTTTTCCGCAAGATTGCCATATCAAATTTTTGTATACACAAAACTATGCCTACGAGAGACGGAAATCAGGCCATTGTTCCTATAAAAATCCGTGGCACAAATGAGATAACTGAAACAGCTCTAAAGGCGCTTATCGGTCAATTAAAACGAACGTTAAAGTGTTGCTCTATCGTTTTGAAACAAGAATTATTTTCGAACCTTTCAAACTAGTTTTTTAATCTGTGAATGATCGATAGTAAGCCGCAACAGCCACAGCACACTTTGCAGGTGTAAAATATTGCAGGCACATGTAGCAGTGACAAAGAATTCGAGTTTTAGAATAAATTTGTAAAAATAACATGTTAAAAAATAATTTTTTGGTCCTTCGAGCCGGAGAAATTAAGAACCCATAATTAATATTATCATTGTTGAAGGAAATAATATTTCTATATGCCGATTCAAGGTTTTTTACATTCCAAACAAGAAAAGTTCTTTGAATCATTATGTTTAAAGCGTTGTAAAAAATGTATAATAAAACAATTTTCGCTCTTAATGTGCTCGGTTATGTTAATATCATGTTTTGTGTAATTTATCGAAATTATAATCCGTTCAGAAACGTTGTAAACCAGATGAGAAAACAGTCGTGTAGGTGTGTTGTTCCATAAAGGTTTGTAATATCAAGGCTTTACTGTGTGTTGCATTTTTAACTTTCAAAACCGTTTATGTTCCTAATTTTAGCGCGAATTTTGCATTGGTTTATTTTCATCCGAGTTTATTAGCAGCTTGTGTTTGTTTAGGCCTGAAACGCTTCATAATGTAAAGGAATTTAACGAATTAACCCCAATGATTTATGTGGCAAAAACATGACAATTATTGGGTCAGTTGAGGTTAAGTACGGCGCTAATGATGATTTTACAATTTAATTTAGAACTCCTCTCTTTTGAGTGACGTTTAGGAAAATTGGCCATTTGAAATGTTGATTGTACGAGCGCGTATTTCATTTGAATTTTTGCGTAAATTAGGGCGATTACATTACAGGAATTAGTTGTTTACTTGCTCGTACTATTCGTATTTGTTGTGTTTTATCAGCATTGTAAATTTAGCTTTAATAGTTGACATCAGCGTTATAATAAATATTTTTATTTATACAAACCAACTA
Organism: Limonius californicus; assembly: GCA_014611495.1. Lineage (NCBI taxonomy): Eukaryota > Metazoa > Arthropoda > Insecta > Coleoptera > Elateridae > Limonius > Limonius californicus. The sequence goes on along the minus strand of JABXWE010016950.1, from coordinate 3,290 downwards.
TTTACAATAATAAAATAACACATCAAAGTTTTAAACAGAGTTTTTTTCAAAGTTGCTTGTGTACCAAAGTGTAGTTAATTAAGAATTTTAATTTATGTTTTATCTTACTAATTATAAATGATTATAGCAGAAAAACAAATAGTAGTTAAAATAAGACGTCTTTAGGTTCTATAGCACCAGCTTTAGTTTTATAAATTAATTTTGAATTTATATTTAAAAATTGGCAAAATCAGTTCTATCTATGATATTTTTAATGTCAATGACAATACAGCCCATGTAGAACACCCAGTATAGTACCCTTCCTGACGTGTTTGAATTTTAATAATAAAATTATGGTGCAAAACTTGTTATAATTTTGGCATACTTGCTTCGTATAGAAACTATACAGAGTGATGTGAAAGCTTGATTCTATGTTTTTTATAAGTAAAATGAAATTTTTGTAGACGACGTTCACAATTTTTATTATAATAATTTAAATATGATAACAATTATTGACCAGTGACTCGATTTTGTTAACGATAAGCTGAAAAATAATAAATGAGGTTTCCTTTTGTGTAATAAATGTTTTGGGACAGTTTTTATTGAAATATCTATTCCGTTGGGCACTACTCGTATATAATGGTAAGTTCTAATTTTTGATCGAATGGCAATTTGTAATTTTCGATCCAATCGCAAGTTGTAATTTTTGATCCAATGCCAATTTGTAATTTTTGACCCAATGAGAATTAGAATAAATGACATTTGTGTGTTGCAACACTATTTTGATTATTGAAATAATATTTATGTGATAAGAACTTTTTAAACAGTTAATAGGCAACTTTTAATTTGATTTTACCTATAATTCCATTTCAGGCTTTATTAGAATCTATCCAATATACAGAGTGTTTTATTGTTGTTGTATAAGTTAAAAACAGTTTTTTTTGGGCGAAATTACTCAAAGAATTGGGTGTTTTTTTAATACAGAGTGATTTAACTCGTTTATGACATCTCTATCATATTTTTTGCACTTTTGTAAAAATAGATGTAAATACATAAATGGTTTATATATGCGCTAGGTTTAACAAAAATTTATAATTTTTGATCAAACGGAAATTAAGTAAAATAACATTTGGGTGCTATAAGATTCGTAAAAAATAAATTGTATTAATCTAGTGAAGTGTTTTTTCGATTGCCTAGTTCTTTGTAGAATATATAATAAATTGTTGTTTGGTTTTTATACATACAGTGTGATTGATTTTAGGAAAGTTAACCTGATTTTTGTTGTGTCAGAAGTAAAAAAATTAACCTTCAACAGGAAATGTGTTTCATATTTTCCTTAATTTTTTATAATTTTAAATTGAAATTTCGTAATAATTAAAATGCTATTTTTGCCTAGAGACATTCGGCGCATTCCTAGCAGTTTGCGTTTTAGTACGTTTGGATATATATTTTACAGAATGTTGAAATAGACAAACATTCCTTGTTCTATCGTCCCACGTACAACTTTTTTTGTTTCGACTAAATTGTCCTGTATCCAAGGAATATTAGAACAAATAACATTTAGGCTTTGTAACACTCTTACAATAGATATTTTTAGGTACTGAAAATTATTTGCCACTTTTGAATTCTTCATAAACAGTATTCAAATTTAAGTATGATTAGAATATAAATGTACAGTGTGTTGTAGTAGAAGATAGTTATGGTAATTTTGAGTTCAGAATCAAATCAATACACTTTATATGGTTCTGTATTATCCTATATAGCCTAAATACCAGGTTCCCTGGGACCATCATAGATAAACCATCCTATATATATGACACAGAATGGTTGTAGTAGGAATTTCAGCACATATTTCTTAGGATTTGTAGGAATTACAGTGATTTAAGGCGTTTGTTTCCAGCTGCCTATGTAGACAATTTTTGGGTTAGTTCAGGTTCAGACAGCAATTTATAGTTTTTGATTAAACGGAAATTAGAAGAAATGAGATTTAGATGTAACGCTTATAATAAACATTATATATACATTTTTTGGCAGGTTTTTGCGGGAATTAAAGTGATTTATGATTAACATTAAATATTACGTGTTGGTCAGTTTTTTGTAGTAATTACAATGATTTAAGGTGTTTGCACAGATTTTATCTTAGTTGTTCTGTTACTATTTCTAAAAAAATATGTATGCAACTTTCAGGAATTTATAGTTTTAGCTGCCCATCTCGGCATTTTTTAGGTTACCTGAACGCGGTTCAGACGTCAATTTATAGTTTTTGATTAAACGGAAATTGGAAGAAATGAGATTTAGATGTAACGCGTATGACAAACATTATTATACATATACATTTTTTGGTAGGTTTTTGCGGGAATTAAAGTGATTTAAGGCGTTTGTACAGATCTTATCTTAGTTTTTTATTACTGTTTCTAAAGAAATATGTCAAAAACTTTAAGGCATTTATAGTTTCAGCTAGCCATCTCGACATGTTTCAAGTTGGTTCAGGTTCAGGCATCAATATATAGTTTTTGATTAAACGGAAATTAGAAGAAATGAGACTTAGATGTAACGCGTATGACAAACATTATATATACATTTTTTGCTAGGTTTTTGCGGGAACTAAAGTGATTTAAGGCGTTTGTACAGATCTTATCTTAGTTTTTAATTACTATTTCTAATGAAATATGTTAAAAACTATAAGGCATTTATAGTTTCTTAAGTTGGTTCAGGTTTAGGCATCAATATATTGTTTTTGATTAAACGGAAATTAGAAGAAATGAGACCTAGATGTAACGCGTATGACAAACATTATTATATATACATTTTTGGTAGGTTTTTGCGGCAATTAAAGTGATGTAAGGCGTTTGTACAGATCTTATCTTAGTTTTTAATTACTATTTCTAATGAAATATGTTAAAAACTTTAAGGCATTTATAGTTTCTTAAGTTGGTTCAGGTTCAGGCATCAATTTATAGTTTTTGATTAAACGGAACTTGGAAGAAATGATATTTAGGTGTTGTAACGCTTATGATTAACATTAAATATTATCGTTTTGGTCAGTTTTCTGCAGCAATAATTATAGTGATTAAGGCGTTTGCACACATCTTATCTTAATTTTTTATTATTATTTCTAAAAAAATATGTATACAACTTAAAGGCATTTATACTTCCAGCCGACAATATAAAAATTTTTTGTTAGTTCATTCATCAATTTACAGTTTTGTATTAAACGGAAATTAGAAAAAATGAGATTTAGGTGTAACGGTTTTATTTATTACTATATGGTGCCCAGAATTTTATTTGAAGTTTAATGACCATGTAGCAAT
>JABXWE010016949.1:0-13489 GCA_014611495.1 Limonius californicus | reverse complement strand
GGACGTATCCACCAACAACGGTTTTTGTTTCGTTTGTTTCTTAAACGTAAATACACACTCATTGCAGCAATACAACCTACTTGTACAACATCCATTATGCCACTGACTGTATTAATGACGATATCAACGCTCTCATGTAGTCGCTAGACGCCGTGGCAGCGTGAAACACGCAGCGATAAATCCGTCCGTGTAGTTTTACCCTAATATTCTGTGGTATGTCATGGAATCGAAACAATGGAAAATAAAACAATTGCTTGCCATTGAACAAGTGGTAGATTTGATATTTCAATTACATTTCTAGGTTAAATCTAATAACATGAATAATTTTGATGAGTTAATGGACGGACAAATATGTACACATAAAATAATGTAAATGTATTGTTCAAATTTTGTTTGAATTACCTCATAAACACTGATTAATGAACAGAATCTATACTTATAATATTTGTATTGAAGTTTTGTGTTGATCAAACATTGCAATAGCTATAGAATTTAGAGAAAATAAGTGCCAAAATAGTAACTTGTCCACTAAATACATCAAATATATTAATTCTACCATGTTTATTATAGATAAAGTGCAGATCACTTGGTAAAACGCAATTGAATTATCAAATCTACCAATTTTTGTAATTGCAAGCAACTGTTTTATTTTACAATGTATTAATTCCACCGCATATATTCTAAAAATTTTGTAACATAACCTTATGGAATGTTTAAGCAGATGAAATGTAAATATAATTTTCTGCCACATTGTGTATAAAACTACAATAGCATACAATTTAAAAAATTCTACGGGTTCATCACGAAAAATTGCCAAAAAAAAAAAAATACTTTCTTATAAATTGCAGAAAAGATTGTTCCATTTCATAATATGTACAGTTGACTAGGGCAGCAAGAGCATATAAGCTACGGCAAGGGGCTTTTTTTGTAAAACCGATTAAATATGTTTATAATCTATTCACGATTGATTTGCCATCCAACAGGCTGTGGAAATCTGGGGGAATGTGTGGTATGAATGAAATTTGTCAATTAATTAAGCTGGGTTATGCTAGTTTTTCTTGATGGAGGTTACGTTTTTTGAAAGCAGGCAATGTTGCCAGTGGAGCTTGTTTGTTCATTTAACGTCCGCCTATTGCTGCTCAATATTGGTTTATAATGCTTAGATATAATAATGATTTCATTATAATTAAAATAATAATTATAATTTAAATGCTGTCGTAACACATCCCAAATACATATTGCTGTTCTTTTTATACGAGAATTCTGAACTCAAATCGTATTTATACAGAGCATATTCAACGCCATTCTTTGTTGTCCTATATTTAGGTCTTGCAGCAAATTAAGAAGAATTAACGTCCATGCCGCTCATGTTTCAAATTGGTATTATGGTAGTCCAGTGGTTGACTGTTTGCCTCTGGTGCTAAGAGACCCAAGTTCGTATTCCACTGAGGTCAGTGTTTTACTCGAGCGAGATAAAAACTGTAAAACACTCGTTCACAATTTAGATGCCAAAAGAATATCCCCTACCCTGTTCCACCTTCATGCTATCACTAGAAGTATCTGAATCATCGGCACCCTCCGATTCTGAATCATATCCCCCAATTGAAATAATGAAAGGAGGAATATTAACGATAAATTTCCCATATGTTTTGTCCAGTCTTCCGAAATAAGTTTTTCACAATGCTCACAGAAATTTTGCCACATGTCGGGGGTACATTTTGAAAGAGCCTCACTCCATAAATTTGCAACCTTGTCTTTCGATTTTGGCTTCGAATTTATGTGCTTATTGTAATAGGTCGTACAAAACCCCCACGCCATTTCAATTGGGTTGTATTGACAATGGTATGGAGGCAATCGAAGAACCTCATAGTTGTACTTTTTCAAAATTTCGTCAGTTACGTATCTCTTATTTCCGTCTGCTGTAAAAGGTTTAATTAACTCCCAAAGTTTTTCTTAGTAAATTTGCCCTGAATTTCGACATTGTGGTGGTTAACCAACCATTCCTGCAATACACCTTTTTTGCAAGAAAATGTGGGCGGCTTGTCAAACTGCACTGAATGATAAGGTGCGTTGTCCATAATCACGACAAATTTTCCTTGCAACTTGTCCAAAGCAGGAATCAGCTGATTAACCAACCAATTTTGAAAAATTTCCCCATTCATAGTTTTACGATAGTCCCTGTCGTTGTTCTTTGAGTCTAGTAACATGCCGCACCCTTCCAAAAAGCCTAAATTACATCCCGCATTCAAAATCGTGAACCTCTTCCCCTCACTTTTAATTTTGGCTGGGATACTGTTAAGATCGGTTTCGTGTACCCATTGACGACTCGCGGATCCATTTTGGTAGATCCACGTTTCGTCTAGTACATGAATGTCACATTTTCACTAGAATTTTGATATTGGAGAAATTGTCTCAAAAATTTAATTTTAGATGCAACGACGTGTTTTTGTTCACATATAATTTGGCGTCCATTCACCATTTTGTGTTTGTAACCCATTGATTTAATAATTTTGAATAAAGTAGTCCTGCCCCCCCTTGTATTCCAAATTTTCGCGAGAGTCAGCCAAGAGTTTGTCGAGAGTAAAATGTTCATTCTTCAGAGGATACTGCCAAATTTGTCGTTGCAAATCTTTTCTAAGCGTGTAATTTAAGAAAACGTCCGTCTTAGTACGTATTCTACATATTATGGAAGATTTCAAAACGTCCTGTCCTTATGATAAAATGTCCCTTATAGAACGCTCAGACACCTAAAATTATAAGTAATTTGCAATTGCGTATTTAAGAAATAATACATGCTTACCCCAAATATATCAATTAATCGATTTATAATCGTAAATCGTGTGAAGTCTGGCCTATCTCTTTTATAGTGGTTGAAAGCTTTCACAATTTGCAGTTTAGTAACTTTGTTAATAACTTTCACCATTCTGACAATTAAGTAGGTATAAAATATCATGTGTTTTATTAATTCTAAACTTACTAGATTATTTTAGAAAAGTAGGGGACTCTAGAGCTGGCAACAGGGCAATTTCATTTTGACATTGCTAGAAATCATTCAAATAATATTTTAGAAAAGCAACTTAAAGAAAAAAAAAACACAGCCTGCTGGATGGCAAATCAATCGTGAATAGTGTATAGCAGAGTATTTCTTTTAAAAATAAATTTCATTTGCCAGTGAATGGTAATAGTAACTGGTGTTCAGAATTACTTATTAGTAAATTGCACAAAAAATTTTGTATTATATACAGATTATTAAGGCGGCAACAAAAAATAAGAAGGCTATGGCTTGGGGCATTTTTTGTTAAACACAGATTATTCCATTTCTAGATAAATTATATTTTGCAAGATGCATATCAGTATTTGAAAAAAAATCTTTTTTATTAATAATGGAATTATAGCATGTTAAGCAATTTACAAACTCCCTATTTGTATGCTAAACAAATGTAAATTAAACTAATTGCGGTTATTAATGGTAATATTTTTGGAATAGTAGTTTGTAATACAGTATTTAAGCTGTTTTATGACCAATTACTGTAACTACTTTAACCTAGAAGTCAATAGCACATTTACTATTTTGCTTTCTTTTCCGTCGCAGGTGTGTAAAACCATTAAACCTATTTTTTAGCAAGAATAAATGGGCCTTTTGACCTTTTTTAATACAAAAATTAAAGATATAATTAAAAATATCCAGCCTCCACTATCAATACATTTTAAAAATTTTAGAATTTGAAAAATCGAACCGGGGGAATGCCAGTTCCCGTCGAGGACGAGGGCGTCGTTTGACGTAGCCGCCTGTGGTTTGCACGGTTAGATGGGGCGTTTATTCCTCCACGATTTTCGTAAGGGTAATTGTTTTTGAAAACGACCATCTTCAAGACGAAATTCGGCGGCCTATTTTGAGGCCCGCCTGCGAATACCGCGTCCGGGTATTCCCTTCCATCGGCCACTGGCGTTCTTCCAAATTTGAAAATGCACTATCGATTTTGGCGTTTTTAAACCCTTCGGACAGACATTCGCGCCAAAAACCGACCGACCGTTTACACTGAAAGGTCGCGCTCGAATCCTAACCAAACTGTTGCTATGGCAACGCTTTTGTACGTACTTCGCAGATAGGTGGGGACGCAACATGCAGAGACGCCGACCGAATCGGCGCGTCCGTTTGCGAACGCCACCGTGGTCGAGAACCCAAAAATTTCGATTTTCCGTGGTTCAAATAGGCAAGGCGCGTCAGCGTCCACTTATGGGCGTGGTCTTGCCTGTGTTTTTGGAGAAGAAAGACTGTGCAGTAAGACCACCCATACCCCAAAGCAGCTTGCTGTCCTCAAGTTTTTGCACCATTTGTACCTACTGGCAGTCGCTCTTATAAAATACAACTGCGAACCCCTTCCTCCCTACACTCACATTTTTACCGTCCCGTTTTTCTTTCTTTAAACCCTTCATTTTTCTTTTCTCATGTCTTCTCGCCCCTTCTCCCCTCTCCCCCCTTTTTACACCCATTGCTTTGTTTCTCTTTCCTTTCTTCAACTACTTTCCTGTTTAATTTCCCATGTTTTGCTCTTTTCCCCCTTTCTTCTTCCCTTTTCCCAATTCCTTTTCTCCTTCTTCACCATCTACCTCTAGCCCCCATCCACCTTCCTCTCCCCCCATTCTCCTCCTTCCATTCTCCTCTTCTTCTTATCCTTCCGTTTTACTCCATTATTTCGGCCCTTTCCGGACTTTTCTCCTTCCGTTTTCATGTCTTCATGCTAACAGTTTCTGGGCAAAGGTATGAAAAGTTCCACCTTCGTTACCATTGTCCGTCAAGCTCACCCATTTTATGTAGAACAAAAATCATAATTTGATAACCAGTAACTTCAAAGCTCTTAATGTTTCAGTTGGTATTCTTACATAAATTTGGAATGAACCAACTCCTAAATAAGTTCCTTATTGTTAAAACCTCCTATTTCAGTATTAAAATTAATTCGATTACGGTTTTTAGGGCCTGTCACTGAAGTGAACCTTCCTATAGACTTCACAACACGAAAGCTGAAAGGGTTTGGGGTAGTAACATTCTTAATGCCTGAGCATGCCGTAAAAGCATACTTGGAGCTAGACGGGTCAATTGTGCACGGTCGCATGCTTCACCTCTTACCAGGGAAGGCTAAAGATGCTCCTGAGAATGAACAGGAAGGTTAGTTATAAAGAGTTGGCTCAATTTTGATTCTACTGTTTAATATTTTGTGTATCTAGAGTCAAGCAATTATAAACAGAAGAAGGCATCTAAGCAAAAATCTCAGGCTGGCTCATCACACAACTGGAATTCACTATTTTTGGGACACAATGCGGTAGCAGATGTTATAGCAAAGACTTACGGTACTTCTAAAGAGACCGTGCTTAATCCCCATGGTGATGGTAGTGCTGCTGTTCGGTTGGCTCTGGGAGAAACGCAAATTGTGGCTGAAACCAGGAAGTATTTGGAGCAGGAAGGTGTGCACTTGGATGCCTTTAATGAGGTAAGTTGCAAATATTTTATCCCTGATTATCCATAAATGAATTACTATTTGGTAAATGTAATTTATTTAATTTTGTTATCACAAAGTAAACATCATTTGCTACCATTTTAAACTTCGTACCTTAGCTAAGTGTGCAGGATTGACGTTATGTTTCTGAAAAGTGGGTTAACCCATGAAAAAGTCACGTGATTCGATAAAGCATGTGGTGCATCCCCATAGTTACACCCCTTATGTCCAAAATGGTTTTAGCACTTGGTTATATAGTAACAGCTTGTTACACCTATAATCTTTTCTACATACAAAATATTGGTTGAATTCCAAAAACAACCTCGCAACTACGCCACTGCTTAGGTAGAAAATTAACAAGGTTAACAGATGTTAGTATCCCGGAAACCCAATCGAAGAAGGAGTAGGTTCCAACAATTAATTTATAGGCGCCACCGACTTATAATTTACTAACATCCTCCGAGGTGGAAAATGGGAAGTCGGACCCCAAGATAGATAATCACCTACCTTTATATCTCCTATCTGTCCTTTATGTAGACTTAGTTTCAGATATTTCGTCGTAAAAGAAAAGACAAGTTGCAACCAAAACCTCATTTAATTATTAAATGACACAACCCCACAATTATAATTCTTCGATACAAAACAATGTAAATTAGTAGTCCCAATGTTACGTTCACGGAATCAAAATATCTAAAATTAAATTGGGCGAGACTCAAACAAATTTAAAGACAATTATTGCGCTCACTAGAACAAAATAATTTTAATTTTTAGCGCATTATGTATCGTAGGAGGCCTCCGCGGATCGGAATAATGCGTGATCATAAAACGACTTCGAAAGAGAAAAGTTCAAGCTGTGAAATCTTGAAAACGCAATACTGTCCCCACTGTCGGAGCACCCTGTATATATGGTGTACGTAAAATTATTTCCCCCAATAAATTGCATATTACAATGGCATTTTTTAACTACACATATCCCCAACTAAACCCCAATAGTACAATTCAGTGACCCAAAATCAAATAATAAATTAATTCTTAATCGAAGTAATGACATTGTAAATAACAACGGCCAGGTGATAAAAGTTAAAGTATAAACAAATTTTATTTTACTTCCCTTTTAAAATAGAATTGGCTATCGCTGCGACCGTGCTCCAGGTTCTTTATCGACGGCTCCAGGCGCGCCTGCTCGGTCTTTGAAAAACAACAGTCCCAAGGTAACTCGAAGAAGTCTGCTTATCAATTTGGCCCAATGGTGGAACGTAGAATTTTTTGGATCTTAATTACGGGATTTCCACCCGTGCGAATTTTGCTTAAATTAATTCATCAGATATTAGAATTAAAGTTCAGGAAATTAAGACAGGACAACATTTTTCTGTCAATAAATAACTCACCAGTTGATGGAAACTGGCATGCCACAAAAAAAATCTTCTTAACCGGAATAAATTCTAAATTGGAAATTGAATTCCTGGAGTTATTGCTTTCCCCCAACTATGGGAAATGAGCTCCTGTGTGTAGTATATCCCAAATCGGAAAATGAATTCCAAATCGATAATCGATTTAACAAGAATTAGATCACTATTCACGAATATACATCCGGTAAGAACGACAATACTCTAATGTCCTATTTATGGAAACCGTCGTTAAAAATTTCCTTCCCCCCAACTTTTGGAACTCAAATATGTACTGCGCGTTTGGACGAAAGTGTAACTTCGAAATATTACATATTCCTACAAATATGCGAGCAACTAAATATGTAGTAAGGGTTGCCTTCAAGTAGGCGCGGAAATCGTTACAAGCTTATTATGTAATGATAGTTCAGAATGCCTTCAAATTAACCAATACATTTTTTAAATTTCAGGTTTCAGGTCTTCTGTTTTCTTTTTGACGTGGTCTTTCCACCTCAATTTTGTGTAAACAGTCATACCTAGGTTTTTTTGCATTATTTCCGTGTGGTAACGTTTTCTGGTTAATCACGATAGGTAGGTGGTTAATTTTTCTGTTGGTATAGTTAACATGCATTGATTTTGCTTCGTTAAGTTTGATTCGCCGCTTCTTGGTCCAGTTGTTGACTTTGTCTGTGGCAGTCTGCAATTTGGTTGTCGCTTCTTCTATGCTGTCACCTACCGCTATGATAGCATCGCATCTGGTATGTCGTTCGTATAGAGGAGATACAGGAATTGACCTAGTACGCTCCCTTGTGGAACTCCAGCTGATATTTCTTTTATTTCTGAATAGCTACCTTCGTGCTTTACTCTGTAGGATTTCAATAGTTGATTGTGTTGTTTAGGCAAGCTTCTGTTTATTTTATATTTCAGTCCCTCGTGCCAGACTTTATCGAAAGCTTGCGCAACGTCCAGAAACATTATTGAGCATATTTTCTTTTCTTCTAGTGTCCTTTCGATTGTGGTTGTAATTCTGTGGACCTGGTCAATCGTGGAGTGTTTATTTCTGAATCCAAATTGGTGATTTGGGATCAGATTCTTTTCTTCAATAATCAGTTTGAGTCGCTTCAAGAGTAATTTGTCAAATAATTTCGATATCGTTGGCAGTAACGAGATTGGCCGAGGATGTTTCCTCATTTGGTGGTTTGCCAGGTTTCAGAATCATTACCACTTCTGTTATCTTCCATTGCATAGGGACATATCGTAGTCTAAATGCTGCATTGATTAGATACATTAGTTTAACAATTCCTTTTCTTGGGAATTCTTTCAAGATTTGGTTATAAGATCAGAATCTGATGCTTTTTTAGAATTAATATTTTTAGTTATTTCGTTAGAAACTTCTACTGGTGTAACCAAAGTAATTGGGGTTTCATCTTCATTATTAGTTGCTGGTATGTCTTCTTTGGCAGTTTGTTGGGAGTATGGCTGGAAAGTATTAACCAAATACTCCACAAATAGTTCTGCCTTTTGTTCGTTATCTCTAGCCCAAGTGCCGTCTTCTTTTCTAATAGGTGGCGCTTGTGTTTTAGGCTTTTCGTAGCCCTCCATAGCGAATAGTCTGAGTCTTTATCATCAGATAGTTCTCTGTGGAAGTTATTAAATGTTTCATTTTTATTTTCTTGGATTTCCTTTTGGCTCAATGTATTTAGTCTTCTTTTGTCCTATGGGGCTCTTGAGTGCTGTCATCGTTTTCTGGCTCTTCTTTTCTCGGCTATCATACCTTTTATTTTTTTCGGACTGTTTATGCCGCTTTCTATTTTCTTTAGTGTAAGAATGTTATTCTACGCTGCTTGCCGCAAATCAGCGAGTTGCTCCACTTCATTGTCAAGTTGGTCTGTGGTCTTTAGTGGTACGTTTAATTTTATTCTTTGTTCAAGCTCTTTTGTAAATTCTTCCCAATCTGTCAGTTTCTTGGCTAGTGATGGTGGATGTTCTTTAGTAATAATAGTGTCGCTTATCGTTAAGATGATAGGAGAATGTTCTGATGGTAAGTCATGACTATCCTCTATGCTGCTATAATTGGATGACATGCCTTTCAGTATAAAGAAGTCTATTAGGTCAGGGATCTTGTTATTATCTGTGGGCCAGTAGGTCGGTTTACCCGTAGATTGGCACTCGCATTTGGTTTGTTTGATCGCTTCATAAAGACGCTTTCCTTTTGTAGTGATAATCCTCGATCCCCAGTAGATGTGTTTGGCATTGAAATCTCCTCCAATTATAAAGTGATTTCCTAGCATTTGGAAAAGCCTGAGATAGTCGTTCTTTTCCAGTGCATACCTTGATGGGCAGTATATTGCCGTCACTGTGAAGTTCTTAGTTTTGTGAAAACTTTCACAGCTGTTGCTTCTATCGCATGGGTTCCATAATTGGTTTCCTCAAAGTGTTTAATATTTTCTTTAATTATTACCGCTGATCCTCTTCTTGCAGCATTATCAGGGTGAATTGTGTGGTATAATTTGTAACCTTTTATTTTTAGGTAGTTTTCTTTAGTAAAGTGGGTTTCTGGAACCAGACATACATCTATTTTCTGTTCCCAGAGGAATATTTCTAGTCATGGACATGCTGGAGCAGTCCATTTACATTCCACGCTAAAAGTTTGTTCAAGATTAGCATGATACTGTAGTAAACAAACCATCTGATAGCGAGTCTGATTCACACGCTTAAATATTTTACGTAGCTTGCCGCGCGTAAATAGAAATAGGTAGTGCAAGCCCTTTGATGCAAATACAGCTATAAACGTTCGTGTAAGAATTCCTTTTTTGAAACAATTGTTCTAAAAAGAACCATTTTTTTATACAATGCGGCAACCAAATTGTGGGAGGCGAAGATGTAGAAAGTTTGGTTGTGCATTCTGAAAAATATATTGGAAATTGGATATTAAGTAGGCATGGTAATTAACCAACAAATACAATAAATATTACATCAGAATTATTCCTCATCAACGAGTGCATAATAGGTAATTTATAAAATGTCGTTCTCTTAAAATAGGTAACTTTTCGTCCTCATTCGCGGTTACCAGAACTTTATCTATCGTCGGAATTTCATTATGGAAAAAGAAAGCGTGGACCTAAACGCAAATATTTATGAAAATGTGAAAATATTAAGAGAAAACAAACAAATGGTAACATCGTAATGTTTCTCTACACAATTTACCGTAATGGAAGAGAAATACAAAAAGAAAATTAGACGTAAACTATGTACCTAATAAAAAATCAACATAAATTCGAAAATTTATAAGTACCTTTCTCCGAATTACACATAGATCAGCGTCTTCTACTTCGTCCATAATATTTTTCCGCTTTCTAGTTAATTTTGGGGATGCTAGTGTGTTAGTTTCCTTTAACTCTTTAAGAGCGTTTCTTACAGATGTGAAGCTAACACCAACATTGTTAGCAACAAATTCTACAATATCTTTTAAAGCAATTTGTGGGTTTTGCTCCAACGTCGTATTGTAGAGGTTCACAATTATCTGCTTCTCACTCAAAGATATATGATAACACTTCCGTTTAAGGATATTGGGATCCAACGCAATTGTTTTAAAATCTGAACACACGCCGTCACAACACAATAAAACACAGATACTGCACTTAGTAGTAGTAACAATCGCGTAAGCGCTCTGCGTTATTTATGAGTCTTGTGAACAAGCATCACAGTATTAGTAAATCAATCAACTTTCGTTTGCAACGTGGGTTTGTTTACTACAGTGTTATGCTTATCTTGAATACACTTTAGTATTCTAATCGACGAAGCAGCCATTTTTATTTCTTGTTTTTGGCCGCTGCCCTATCGCTGCTTTCTAGCATTGTAACACTATTTGCAATAGATATGATGGAGTTCTCTTGCTCTCTATCAAGTTTTTCAAGTATTAGTTACAGTGTTTTGTTAATTGCGTCCAAGTTTATTTCTTCCTTTATACCTTGTTGCGACTTATTCTTTATCTGAGCATAAAAGTTCCCTGCTGTGCTTTGTTGAGGTACTGGTCCAGCATTTGGCAATGTAGGAAAATTTCGTGAGTTTTTCACTAACGTTGCCTTTTGTTGCGCAGTAGTTGTTCTTTGGTTGTTTCTATTTCTTTCTTGTAAGGCTTTATCCCTTCGCTTTTGAAGTTCTTTAGCGATTATACATCCTCGGTAGTTTGCCGGATGTGCTTCGCCGCAGTTAGCACATTTGGCGTTCTCAAGTTTTGTTGTTCTGCAATTTGTAGTAAGATGTTGTCCTGCGTATTTGACGCATCTTGGTTACAATATGTTTGAGTGTGTCCGAACGCCTGACATTTTTTACATTACGGGATGAGGGCTGTTTTCTTGCGCATAGGTTCAATTTTTACTATCATATCTGCGATTTGTTTGATTTCAAATATTTTCTTGTTGTCTTCTGATTTATCAAAGGATAGCATGAATAACGGTAAAGGTTTCCTAGCGACAATGTTGTCCTTTGTTGTTGTTCGTAACTTGCGTTACCTTAAAGCTTTTTCTAGTCAGATCTTTTACAATCATTGATGGCGGGCATGTTGGGTGCAATCTCCTAGCCATGACTTTCAAAGTTCTGCCTTGTTTATTTTGATATGTGAAGTATTGTACTTGTTCTTCGCGTAGAAGGTTCTATTGTCATATTATTAAGAATAAATCAACTTATTCCCGATAATTTAATTTACGTGCTTCAGTATTTTAAACCCTTGATATCCCTAAAACTGTAAGACGTACAGACATGGTTAACATATAAAAAGATTTCCTATTTACATGATTATTAAGAAAAACTGCAACAACTGTTCCTGAAATATTGCCTAAAAACTGAAGACGCCTTTTTTCTGCTTGGTTCTCAGCAGCTGTATAACAAAAACGATATTAGTTATATTACAAAAATTTCGATTTTCGCATTATTTAAGAATATATAAACTAATTTTCTACAAATTAATTTGTTCTTGAAATACTAAAAAAAATTATCCTCTTCCTTTGTTTTGGATCTCGAAAACTGTAAGAGATGCGGTGGGATGGTTCAAATACAAAATAATTAGCCGTTAAAACGGTCCTTAACCATGTTTTAACTAACTCGATAAGTTGAATTGAACTTGAAATATCAATAAAAACCCTTAAATTGAATGTTACCGAGTATGAGTATCTCAATAACTGCTAAGAGTTGCAATATCAGTTAAATTATAAAATAGTATTGAATGGGGACAGTGGTTTAAGTATATAAACTTTGGAAAAACCCCTTACCACCACTATATTTAGAACACCTAAATACGTATTTCGACAACTGGACTGCCATCTTCAGTAGAAACTTAAACTAACTAAAATAATTTGGCTGAAAAATACCTGTCGAGATAAGTTCTTCATCAAGTCAAGACTAAAATCCAATGTTTGACCGTACCTCTCTTTGCCAAGTCAACAATAGAAGTCCAATGATTGAGCTTACCTCTGGAGATAAGCTTTTCACCAAGTCAAGAATGGAAGTCAAATGATTGAACTTGACTCTAGCTATAAATTGTTCGCCAAGCCAACAATAGAAGCTCAATGATTGAGCTTACTACTGGAGATAAATTCTTCACCAAGTCAACAATGGAAGTCCAATGATTGAGCTTACCTCTGGAGAAGAGAGCTTCACCAAGTCAACAATATAAGTCCAATTATTGAGCTTTCCTGTGGCGATAAGTTCATCACCAAGTCAACAATTAAGTCCGATAATTGAGCATATCTCTAAAGATAAGGACTTCGCAAAGTCAACAATGAAAGTCCAATGGTTGACCTTACCTCTGGAAATAAGATCTTCGCCAAGTCAACAATGAAAGCCCAATAATTGAGCTTACATCTGGAGAAAAGAGCTACGCCAAGTCAACAATGAAAGCCCAATGATTGAACTTACATCTGGAGAAAAGAGCTACACGAAGTCAACAGTGGAGTCCAATGATTGAGCTTACCTTTGGAGATAAGTTCTTCGCCAAGTCAAAAATGGAATTCCAATGATTGAGCTTATCTCTGAAGATAAGTTCTTCACAAAGTCAACAATGGAAATCCAAAGATTGAGCTTATGTCTGAAGATAAGTTCTTTACAAAGTCAATAATGGAAGTCCAATGATTGATCTTATCTCTGGGGTTAAGTTCTTCACCAAGTCAATAATGAAAGTCCAATGATTGAACTTACATCTGGAGAAAAGAGATAATCTAAGTCAACAATGAAAGTCCAATGATTGATTTTATCTCTGGAGGTAAGTTCTTCACAAACTCAACAATGGAAGTCCAATGATTGAGCTTACCTATAGAGATAAATTCATCGCCAAGTAAACAATGGAATTCCAATGATTGAGCTTACCTTGGAGATAAATTCTTCACCAAGTCAACAATGGAAGTCCGATAATTGAGCATACCTCTAAAGATAAGTTCTTCACAAAGTTAACAATGGAAGATTGACCTTATCTGAAGATAAGTTCTTCACCAAGTCAACAATGGAAGTACAATGATTGAGCTTACCTCTGGAGAAAAGAGCTTCGCCAAGTCAACAATGGAAGTCCAATGATTGACCTTATGTCTGAAGATAAGTTCTTCACAAAGTCAACAA
>JABXWE010016948.1:0-32384 GCA_014611495.1 Limonius californicus | reverse complement strand
CCAATTCGGCTTGCAACCGTGGGATCTTAATGCTAAAACCCTTCTCTGGAATTTCTGTCGTTCGGATTCGACGTTAAACTGTAGGTCCCCCGTGTTTCTATCTTAGCGCTGAGGAGAAATACGTGGCAGAGAAGAGGCCGATGCCCAGCAGTGGGACGGAAAGGCTGTTGATGATGTAAAATATTCAGTACAGTTGCTTGACCAATATTATTATCCAGGGCTAATTGTCGAGTTGAAATATGAGGATTTTCGGACAATGTCCAACATTTTATCGTTGGTTGCTATTTTTGGACAGCCAGTTTTATCAAAAACTTTGACGTGGCCCGTTTCTCTAAATTTTCTATTAGTTTTTCACGATTTGGATCTACAGTATTAAATAAAGCGCACACATCGTCGTGAGTTCTCTTTTTATCACCGTGCCCGATCATCATCAAAATTTCGATACGTTCAGTTTCTGTTAAACATACCATGATTAGAAATTCGTATTTAACACAGGACAGACTAAATTTTAATCACTTATTAATGCTAAATGTCACCGAATTGACATTACAGATTTGCATTTGTTCAATTTTAAACAGTTTCCAACAATTGCTTACTATTGTCTTTTGTTTATCTTGCAATAAGTGTACCTGATGAAAAATGTTGCCAGTGACAAAAATAAATGTTTATCGTGATTGTTCTTGAAATGTTTATTACGGAAATGTATGATATTTTTACATGGCTGTATAGAGAATAAAAAGCACTAGCTGGTCATGCCATAAAAACTACAGGTTGCCATTTAAAAAAAATGTCGATGACGTCATAGCTAAAACATATATAACCGAAAAAAAATTAAAAACGTCAAATTGTGGCAAATAACTTGATAGGAAACTTTTGTTAGAAACTTTCTTACGTAAAGTTATTATTTAAGGCTGTAGCATCGAGGTTCCTTACTTTTTATGCACCCTGTATATTACAATTAACTGAAAATTACAGAATCGTCAGATATGAAGTTGCAATATATTAGCTGTGCAAATTTCCAAAATCTAGCTTCTTATATAACTTTTTGAATGATTGAGTGATCTTGTTGTATTGTTTTTACGGCAACACATAAAAATTGTACGAAAAAAAAGCAAGTACCTAATAATCTGTCGATAAAGTCTCATTTTCGGCTGGAGAAGTGGCTTTCTGTGCAGCTCTAATTATATTTCCATAACATAAAATTGAAAAATTGACAAAATGTACTGATAAAAACCTATTGATAGTAAAACCTTGTTTAAAATACGTAATATTTAAGATAAACCATGTTCTCTCTGTTTTAGCACAATTAGCACACGTTGCAGAAATCAGTAGTGGCCGACAGCAATATGAATAAACAAGAGAACACTTATAACAGCTGTATCGCCAAGGTTACCGGCGGATCTCTGTGAATGTTTCGAAAACGGTTTAACTAGAAAAATAAGATAACATTTCAATACTACGTAAAAGTACCTCAATAATGTGCAAATATATGTATTAAAATTAATGAAAAATTACAGAATCGTCGGAAATGCAGTTGTAATATATTACCTGTGCAATATTACCGAAATTTAGCTTCTTACGTAACTTTTTAAATGATTTATCTTGCTGTTGTGTTGTTTTGACGGTAAAACATAAAAATTGTACGAAACAAAAAGGCAAGTAATAATCTGTCGATAAAGTCTGATTTTCGGCTGAAGAAGTGGGTATCTGTGCAGATCTAATTATATTTCCATCATATAAAATTGAAAAGTGGAAGTTTCCCTCAATCGTGTGTTTTGATTTACGATGCTTTTGTTAATACAATAAGTTTTTCGACACTTTCTTTGTTTCTGAAAAGGTGCCTCGAAAAGTTGGTAACGTTTAAGCTGCAATACAAGTAGCCATCCTTTTTCTCCACACTCTTTCCTTCCGTAAACTACGTTCTACCCCCTTCCCTTTTGGAGTATTACGCTACAGAATTGAAAAAAGAAAACAAATGAATAAATTTATGTGTACGCACTATTTATCCTCTTTACTGCTCGCTTGGAAGATAGGTTACAGTGATGAGACACAAAAGTCTAAAACCATTCTCTGCATATTTTCTGCAATAAGCAATGCCTATAAAAAGGCACCTACTGAAAACAAATATGTGGTATACAAACAAAACTTTGTCTATGATGAACAAACGAAAAATTAATTCAAGTTCCTAGTATACAGTGAAACCTCTCTATTAGGGACACTCATGGGAAAAGAAAAAGTGTCCGTAATAGAGGGGTGTCCCTATTAGAGGGGTTCAGTTGGTGGATAATTCAATAAAAAATATGTACATACTTAAACATTTTGTATATAAAATATAATGACATTACATATTACATATGCATTATATACATAACACAAACTACATTCATTTCTTCGCGGAGCCATTTTCACAAACGCAATGGTCAAAGTTGTAAGTAAACTAAATTTTATTCAAAGAAATATGTAGGTAGGTAACAAGTTTTAAATCCTTCACATTGCTGTGCTATCTTAAAGTTTCTTTCAAAATTCAAAGAAACAGTAAAACTTTCCCCAATGAAAAATTCTGCGGACAAAGGTGGGATTAAGGGGATTAACAACTCAATGATGCTGCAAATATGTTTACAAGGTGGCCCTGCTTGATTATGCAGGTAGAGGAGTTATTGTCTGAGCTTAAAATACCAAACCTGTCCATAATGGAGAGGTAAAAATAATTATTTTCTTAAAAGTTTCGTGTCCATGTCCAGAATAGAGAGTGTCCACAGTAGAGGGGTTGTTAAAGTACACTTTCTTATGGAGCAATGGCGGGATACATAAAAGGTGTCCATAATGGAGGAGTGTCCCTATTAGAGGGGTGTCCATAAAGAGAGGTTTCACTGTAGTTGAGTTTTTAATAAGAAATAGAATTGTTTTGATAAAACTAGGTAATAATTTTTGATTTAATTTAACTCTTAAAGAAAGCATTGCAACTAAATAAGGAACGTATGAAGTGGGTGTCATTACACTAATGAATGTTTTTTAAATTATAGAAGATGGCAAAGATGGTACTTCTGAAAGCATAAACTGTTTAAAAAGGGCAAAATTACTTCCTGCCAGTACGAGTAAAATCGGAAGTCCTATATTTTTTTGTTACAACATGAGAGTCGTAGATTTTCAGACATCAACAGCAAATATTGCCTGCTTTACATTAACAAGCTGAAATATTTTAAATAAGTCTCAGAAGTTAATAAGTTATAATACACTAGACTAGTAAACCTATATAATATTTTTTGGTAAGTTTGTTAAATGAAAATTTTGTTATTGTACCTGGTCGGCTGTAATTATTTTCGGAAGAAGTGTTTTTTAGAATAATAACCAGGTTTAGGATAATTATGCATTTGCATATCTGCATAAAAGAAAATGCATATTTTAACCCAATAAATGCATATTTTGAAGGTTTCTAATTAATGCTGCATGTTTTTTTAAATTTTTGATATCAATCTGTATAAACAAAATTATTTTGAAAGTTTTAAGTATTTTCGAAGTCGGACAGCATGAAAAACACATCTGTTTATATTTTTGGTGAATATTCTTAAGTTTCAAGAGTAAGCGTCAGAAATGCATGCTAATCTTTTACTAGCCAGTGCTCTTACAGTCAAGTCTGGTTAATGAAAATACTTCTATCACTGTATTGCATAATGGTAAGTATGTGTACCAAATTTGAAAGAAATATCTTTAGATTTGTGGAAATTACCATAAAAATAAAAAATATAAAATTGAACTTTAAGGCCCTATAACTTCTTAGCGAAGAACTTTCTGCCTAAGGGATATTAGGTTTAATCGGTTTATTTTTACCTAAAGAATCTATGACTAAACGCTGGCCCATTCTTTCTGAGACACCCTGTATAATAGTTTTTGGTAGGCTTGTTGAATTAAAAATTTGTTATTGTACCTGGTCGGCTGTAATTATTTTCTGAAGAAGTCTGTTTTATAGAATATTAACCAGGATTAGGATAATTATACATTTACATATCTGCATAAAGGAAAACGCATATTTTTACCCAATAAATGCATATTTGGAATGTTTCTAATTAATGCTGCTTATTGTTTAAATTTTTGATATCAATCTGTATAAACAAAATTATTTTGAAAGTTTTAAGTATTTTCGAAGTCGGGCAGCGTGAAAAACACATCTGTTTATATTTTTGGTGAATATTCTTAAGTTTCAAGAGTAAGCGTCAGAAATGCATGCTAATCTTTTACTAGCCAGTGCAAATACGTTTCCCTCAATTCTTAAAATGGTTTAAGGATTATAGCCTTAATTTCCCACTGGTCTTTTTTCTGATAATAGAAATGTATTGATGGTGAGGTTCTACGCCCTATGAAGCAGTTTGGCCTGCAAGGCGGAATGTTAAAGCTCCCCTATTCTTGCTCTCACACCCGGTTTGTCGCCAAATTAATGACACCTGGTGAGCATCACATATTAGACAACCGCAGTATTACCCCTTGTTCATTTGAACGCCGGTACCCAATTATTTAAAGCAACTATTTATTACACCGTGTAATTACTAAATGTAATAATAATATTTAAATTTAATTTTGATATTATTTTATTATAAATTACTTTTATTAGTATCAGTTTTTGTATCTATCCCGGTCGCATATTCGTATCGGACGTAGCTTATTACACATCGGAAAATGCCGAACTAAGCCTCGTATCGGACGCCCGTAAATGCATGGGATTGTGCAATATCAGTCGTCCGATAAACTCTTAGCTATTGTTTAGAAATATTATGTACGTATAATACAGATAGGTGATAACGTATTAGTTTTGTGTCTTTCTTCCTTTTTTTTTTAAAATGACTAATGTTTATCCAGATACTTACGAGTACCATTATGTAAGTGGCGATACAATAAGGACTAAAATCAAATCTGAAGAGGAAATAGAGGTAAGTATTTAATATAAATATTTAATTAGAGAACAAGTGTTTAGGTTAGGTTGTTTGCTTCATTAGCGCGCGAATTCCGATAAAGAAATTACTGACGTGCTAAGCGCAAAAGACGTTTCTCCACGTTTACTA
This sequence comes from Limonius californicus, assembly GCA_014611495.1. Lineage (NCBI taxonomy): Eukaryota > Metazoa > Arthropoda > Insecta > Coleoptera > Elateridae > Limonius > Limonius californicus. The sequence goes on along the minus strand of JABXWE010016948.1, from coordinate 27,330 downwards.
CTTTCGAGATATGACCCATTTTATAAAAAAATCTGTTGTACCCTTTTTGGTTTAATATCAAAGGTGATTAATAATTTATATTTGATTTTAGTTTCACTACTACCAGTATACAATGTGGGTAATAATAATAGTGATTTAATTTTCTTTAATGAAAAATGGGCATACGTAGGTACCTACGTCTATTTTGCTTAGCAATCGGAGATGATTTTATGAACAAACGTCTATTATTCTTAGTGACCTTATGGGTATTTAATATGGCACAGAAATGTATTGCAAAAGTAACTTCAAGAGTGATGGAAATAATATACTTCATAGAAATAAAGATGGACAAAAGTGCTTAAGTTTGGGTTACATGATTTTGGTTTGTTGATGGTTTTCAAAAAAAAATTATTGAAGGTAATTTAAATATACTCCTTTGAGGTAGCTGACAAAAAAAGCATGTCCAAAATTTGTAACAAATCCTCTGCTTAACCTATTTCTTGTATTTCGTTAAATTATTTTTCGTTATACTACTTCCCAATCCTTTTTTACAGGACTGGGTGTCCAAATTATCGGAATTAAGTAAAATCACATGGTCTATGACAAGAACCATAAGAACACCAGCAGCTAAAGCAAGAAAGCACATTTTTAAAAGAGAATACCATTGCCACTTCAAAACCACAATCCATACACTAGGTCAGCCCCGAAAAAGACCACATCCTTCTAGAAATATAGAATGTCCAGCTAAAATGACTGTTACAATCATCCACCTTCCAAAAAGAAAATCTCGAGCAAAATTTCCTGATGATCTGGGGAGCGAATGGCCTTGCGTGATTCAATTTAAATCGACACACAACCACACTATTGAAAGCGCTGCAGCTCTTATTAAAAGACCGATACGTGAAGAAAAGAGGGTGTGGTGGTAGCTCAGTTGGTAGAGCGCTCGCTTTCTGAATAAAACGTCGATTCTGGCTTGGGTTCGAAACCTAAGCAGAACTATGCAGATTTATAAAAATCTTGTCTGCAACCCACCACACACAATTTCCCAATTCGGCTTGCAACCGTGGGATCTTAATGCTAAAAACCTTCTCTGGAATTTCTGTCGTTCGTATTCGACGTTAAACTGTAGGTCCCCCGTGTTTCTACCTTAGCGCTGAGGAGAAACACGTGGCATAGAAGAGGCCGATGCCCAGCAGTGGGACGGAAAGGCTGTTGATGATGATGATGAAGTGAAGAAACAAAAAGAGAAATTATCGAATATTTCGAAAGAGGACACTCGGCAGCCTCGGCGTACCACAGTTTTTGTTTCAAAAAGATGGAGGAGTTTGGTGAGTAATACGACGTTCTGTCATCAGATCGTCACTTTTGTCCCAAAAAATCTGATTTTGAAAATATATGGAGGCAACACTTTAAAACAAATTACGGTGAAAGAACAGGACTGAATATGTTGGTTAAATTAGAAGAAAATTTGTTAAATAGGACGGATGTTTCTTACCAGATTAGTCAAATTGGAGATCATTATACAGTGTCGTTCTGTACAGCTATAATGAAAAGGGCGTCAAAGAAAATTTGCCAGTCATCTGAAATCTTATTTGCGGATGCCACAAGCAATTGTGACGTTCAAAATCATAAATTGAATTTTTTTGCAACTCATTCAGTAGCTGGAGGTATACCCCTAGGATGCATCATTTCAACCAGCCAAAAAGAAGAAGTTTTCGATATCGCCGTTCAAAATTTAATTAGTGTCAATCCAGTAAAAATAACACCAAAAGTCATTATTACCGATGATGATATGACCGAACGGAAAGTTCTTCAGAAACATTGGCCCTCTTCAGCCATGCTGTTATGTATATTTCATGTTTTGAAAGCTGTTTGGAAGTGGCTGAATATTTCCAAAAATAATATCCCTAAAGAATTTAGACAAGGTCACTATCGGTTGTTTAGAAATATTCTTTATGCAAAAAGTCAGTTAGAACTTGACTTGAGTTTAGAAACGTTTGAAAAGGAATGTAAGTTTCCAAATTTTGAGAAGTATGTTAGAAGCAAAATTAATAGTGATTTACATTCTTGGTGTCTTTTTTTAGAAAAGGATTACTAACTCGTGGATCAGGTACAAATAACTTTATTGAAGTTATGTTTAGACTATTTAAAGACATACCCCTTGAACGCACCAAAGCTTATAATTTACCACAACTTACTGATTTTATAATCAGCGACTTTGAAAGTTATTATAAGTAGAGACTTTTAGATTTGGTCTTTGATAAAGTAAATAGCTCAAGTATTAAAAGATTTTATCCCATTTCAAAAGATGTCAATCATAATCAGGTGAAACATTTAAGTGCCATGCAGTATACTGTAAAAAGCACTAGTGGATCTGAAGAATATTTTGTTGATATGAGTGTTGGAATTTGTAGTTGTCCTGTAGGAGAAAATGGTAAATTATGTAAGCACCAATCGTTTATTATTATCTATTTCGGTTTAAAAAACGTATGTAACGCCCTAACTGCGCTAAACAAGGTTTTATTATATGAAATTGCTACTGAGTCAGAGCCACCAGACGGACTTTTGTGCCCGTTAAAAAAGGTTCAGAAACAACCAGCTATTTTACATCAGACTGAAGATCTTACACTATCAGAAGAACATGTCGATTTCAATGTTTCAGATGAAGAGAATCTCAATCAAAATCATTTAAATATGAATGAAGTTATCTCTGATGCAGATCAGAATTGGTCAAAATTCATTAAAAAAATTGACAAGGATGTACAGGCAGGCTTGAAGGACGACCCTTCTGGTTTCTCAGCAGCAATAAATTCATGTGTTACAGCTTATAATAAAATTGTTAATTCCGCGTCAACTTTAATGAGCGGATTGTTTCAAATGTTTAAATTTCAGCAGTCTAATCCCACAAGGTTGTGTAAAAAAACACAAAGAAAAGGGAAAAAGATAAGTGTTCAACCGACATCTGTCGCACGAAGAAAAACACTGGCAACGGGAAAAAGGCGATTGCAAGCAAGAAGAAAGGTTCAGTGTCTTACAAAGAAAAAGAGCAAAGCATCCCATTCTTTAAATAAATGTGTAGAATTAAATGTTAGTTTAGGTGATAATAAGTTCTCTAAATAAACGCAACTTTGAATAATAACCTGTTTTTCTATAACACAACTTAGAATTTTTATTCACTTCTTATTAACAACAAGAGCGTATTTGTATTGTACTTTTACTTGTCAATTGTACAAATTAAATATTGATATTTAAAAAAGAATGTCCTATTACCTATATTCGATTTCCAAAAATCTACAATGTTGTATAATGTATTCATCATATTTAGGCGTAATTCTCATCCTTTACAACATTATTTGCTACGAAGTTCAAGTTTATCGAGTTTATCGGACGACTGATATTGCACAGTCCTGTGCAATTACGGGCGTCCGATACGAGGCTTAGTTCGGCATTTTCCGATGTGTAATAAGCTACGTCCGATACGAATATGCATCCGGTTACGGGTCGACGGTAAAGCCCGTTTGGCCCGTAACAGTATTTTGATCAAGACAACCAGCTGAAGCATTTATATTGTTTATTTATGTGGAATTAGAACACCTTTTCTCTATGCAAGATGACTTAGTGTACTTCAATCATCTGGAATATTGCTTTACTCCATTAGGACAGCAACACGTTCCTCAGAAATCGAGAGAAATTGCTGTTGCGAAATGATACAGTATGCGAAATATTATTGGCAAATTTGTGAAGATTTGAAGGTGATAGCTTGTGTACTAGGACTTCATAGTTTGGATACACAAAATTTTGTTGCGTTTTGGGTTAGTGCGACAGTAGGAACAGGAAAAACGAAATTATCACAAAAGCAAGAGTCAAAGAAAACAAACATAAGATTTGAAGAGCAAAATGTTGTTAGTAAGCTTGTGACGTTCGCCTGATTTTAATTCAAATTCAAATAATCGTTCAATCAACTTCTTTATTTTAGTTTCTAAATAAAGCATCTTACGTCACCTTCCGATATCCCGAAATTGTATTACTGGAATGTGTATTATTTTGCTTGTATTGGCGGACTAACTTCCCGGAACCATGCCCTTGAGTTGCAAGTGTTAATTTTGAGAACAGTATCGGCTTGCCTGAAGCCGCTAAAAAGAAATGAGTCGGAGCGAGAATCTTGAGGTGTGCAGACGATTTACTTGTGATCAGTGCTTGGGGTTAATAATTGTTGCTGTAATAAGTAAAGTTTTACAGTTTACGTTTTTCCAGTTTTAAAATCAAAGAAAAGTTGGATTAAACATATAAAGGAATCAATAATATAATGGATAATACGGAGCCGTTTCTCGTTTCGCTTTAAGCGGATAAACATTAACTCCCGTTCAACCCCCTTGAACGATATCACCGTTTTAACACAAACTCTGTGCAACAGTTCATCGTTTCAAGGTGATTTATAACAATTTATTCTCCTTTCATCAGGAAGAATTCTCTGTTGCATAACCTGTGACAATATTGTACATTACCAGTCGCTTTGTTCCCTTTTACTACAGCCAGTAGCCACCCAAACTGCCAACTTCCCATCTTCGTCTACTCAGCGGCGTCCATCAAATATAGGAGCAAAAGGAATCATTTTTGTGCTTCCTTGCACTTTATCGCTGAACTGTGGTAAAAATTACCCACATATACGATATTAGTGGAAACTGTCTGCAGTGATTTCTTCTTGTAAACTGCTTCGAGTTGTGGAAAATAGTGTTAGCCGTATTTTCATAATTAAAGCAATATTCTGTTGCGAATTGTTTAATAATTTAATGACCAATTGTACTTGTTCTGTAAACTTAAGTGTTATTGGTTATGCAGCCCGTTTTGTGATCTTGCTGTAAATATCGTGGCCAGCAGGGGCGTGAGCCAGCAGAGTTCGGACGTCAAGGAGCCCCTTTTTTTGTTCATAATTTATGACAAGTTCGATGCTGCTTCTGATTTGAACGCATCCTTTTGATTAGTATTGTATTAATTATTTCGTATTTTGTTCCATATATTTATAACCATTATGATTAATTTGATATGACTTGTTATTTCGGTATATTTTCTTCATTGTATGCATTTCGTAAGAAGTATTCAGGTACATAGGAAGCACAATAATGTAGGTTTGATTCACCGTAAGTTGTTGGTCCTCGGCCTTTTCACTAGGATCTTCGTTTAGCTGTGACTTGAAAGGGTGGTGCCCACTTATGTTACGTTGCCTTGTACATTATAGTAACCAAAACCTTCCTGTAAGCTTTTTCCGCGAACCCCCCTTCATCCCGAGTCAGCTGAAGAGTCTGTTTCATCGGTTTTGTTGCCGGCTGACGAAAACGATTGTTTGGACCGTAACAAGCTCGTTGTGAACCTCGAGACAGCGTGCCTTCTGTAGTTATCTATCAAACTTGGTTTGATGAACAACTTCATCAAAGCTGTGAATCATAATGGTAAAGGTTTTGTTTGAACAAGTGTTGCAAAAATCGAAGAGATTGACTATAAAAAAGGAAGCTGAGGAAGAATCCAAAGTTTGAGCGACGCTTGAATCTGAGCAGCTTCATGAAGATCATTTTAAAAAGACGTGAGAATCTCATCGAGAAACAAGCAGGCCGGTAACTACAAAGAAAGGGTTACTGGACTGCTGGAAAATTATAAAGCAATACCCATGTCTCTGAAAAATATTATTCCACATAACCTTTTAAGCTACGAAAAAGATGAACATTTTCACCAGAATATATAAACGATGGTAACTCGCTGTCAAAGACAATGGAACTTAAAAAAGCTTGCAGGACATTAGAAATAGACGGCTATCAAGCTAAATACAACAGAAATCAGCTGAAAGTGTATTTTAAGTTAGTTAATTGCACATTAGCACAATAAATACTATAATTTATAGCCCCATTCCGCCACCGAAAAATGCCTGACTGTTACCGACAAGCCCAATTATTTACCAATTAGACCACATTGTTCAGTACAGTATTAACAATTGTCTTAAAATTACGTTGAGTGACAAAGTTAAAGGTAATTTTGTTTAAAATGTTGTATATTTGACAGAGTGACTATCTTTATATTGTACAAATATTTCGCTTAAAGTAATAAAGTGTTAATTTGTTAGACAGCAAAGAGATTCTCCACACACCTCATATACAAAGGGGTGAAGAAGACAACTGAAGGCGTTTGTACGTTGTAGCGGAGTCGAATGAGTGGCATAAAACCAACAAGTGGATTCTGACTGATTTATGGGTGTAACAAAAACGCCAAACAACGGAAATGACTAGGAGTAAATACCTAAATTTAGTCCTGCAGCTAAGGTTTTGCTCATAAATGTCTGAGGGTAATTGTCATCATAAGGCTATGTAGTATATATCCTGATTGTGATTTTGCAAAGCTCATATGCATCCATGTAAAATCATAGAAGGTTATTCATAATATGTTTATTGGTGTTGTAACAAGGCCACAAAACGCGGTGTATGTACAAAATTAACTATATTCGATAATGTGTGGTCAAATAGGGAAACTAGTAGGGAAATGGGCTATCGAGTCAGGCATACAATTACAAATATTGGTTTGTTTAATGCATTACTATATCAATAATTAATGTCAACAGAAAGCTTTTCAGCAGATCTGCTCAAATGGTGAGTTAATTTCGAAATATTTAAAGCCTGCAAATTATTGAAGTTTGACATTAAAGCTTATACTCTTTATAAGTTAGGTGAGAGTGGAGGTCAAAGCATTAACCCGTTTAGCAATCATGTCATGAAACAGAAAATATTGGAAGCTTGCTTAGAAGGCATCGAATATATTGTACAATATTATACGACTCTGTGTGTTACTATTAATACCTTAGTATTTATATTAAGAGTTTATTTCATGTTCATATAAAATGTAATTTTGAAACAATTATATTGTTCCTAGAGTAAAATAGAGCCACGATTAAGGTAATGGGTTGTAAAAGTCGTCAAATACAATTACAACGTCATTATATTAGAGCCCCTAGTGTCGTTACGCTCGTCGGGAACGAACGCAACCAACAGAAAGCGGACCTAATGCTATTACCGGAAAATGGGTATTGGTGATCAATAGAAATAACCTCATAATTGTATTTATGTCTTCACCGAACAAACAAAAGTCATCCAAAAATGATCAAGGGACAATTTCACCTTTGGAGTGCTACAGTAATTACTAGAAATAATTTTCACGAATGTTGGTGCACGTTTCAGGGGAAATATAATGCTATAGATCAATTGTTACGCAATTGGGAAAAACAATTAATCTGGTCTACTTTACTATTCGCACTTGTCGTTTTGCCTTTAAAATGCTACAGTGGCGTATTAGTCGTGTAGTCACAGTTTGTTACTGACGACAATTGTTAAAATATCTGTAAATGTAGTTGCAGAATTTTAGAGTCAAAAAAATTATCGTTAAAAGTTTACTGTAAAAAAAAGTGAAACTGTACTTAGCTCTACAGTTTCTATCACTTACTAAGATTATATAATATGCAGTGATAAAAGTATAGTTTAGGTACTATAATTATTTTTCAGTAATCTAGCTACTTCTAGATGGATAACCTGACATCAACAGGGATTTGGACTTGCTTGACAAACCTGGAGGGATTATTTACAAGTTCATTGAAAATTATTATATAATATTAACACTAAGTTGAAGTTTTTGTTCCACAATTAAAACAATCACGATACAAATAAGCAGTCCGTAAAACCATGGCTGTATACATTAAATAATGCACAGTACATATACTAAACTATTTTATTCGCAATGAAAGCATGTTTTCTGAAGGCAGTACGTGGAAAGGAACAAACCGCAAGCTTTTACAGAGATCCGAAGGTTAGGTTTCACATTATAAGCAAAAAATGTGGGCTTACGAAGACTTGTACTTTACGTTACTTCTTAGCTTAGTGTATAAGCAAAGTAGAAACATATCTCTAACCTATCTACCGAACAAATACCACGCATATTTCTCAACGTGTTCGTTTTTCTAAATATGACAGCGCTTGTTATTTCGTCCTACTTATTGTTTATTACATGTCAGATAGATTGAAAAGAGGTGGCCGAGTTGTAAATTGAACAGACTGCTTGTACCCCAAGCTAAAGTTTGTTGTCAGCTGTACAAGCCTTAATCGTTTGTAAATTTTATTTTAGGTTAGAATAGGCATTCATTATGCGATGGAAGCATGTATTCACTGTGAGGAAAAGTATATATGTAGTACAATAATTTATTTAATTTGGTACTGTTGTAAGTAAGTAAGTATTGTAATTTTAAACAATCTTCTAAACTTATTCATTCTGTATTTTGAATAGGTAGGTACATTCTTAGTTGTTAAGCTTCGAAAAACCAGAAATACTAATGGATTACCAGGATTTGAGAGGCCCTGTTGCATTAAAGGGAAAACCTGTGAAAGTTGAAAGTTTAACAATTCATCATTTCGTCAACAATCTACTAGTTCTAATAGTGTGTTGAAATCTTCAAGATGCCGAAAGAAAAAAAATGCTTTTTTCAGCCAGTTGGTGAGGGACCACGATGATTTCATAACAGATGGGCGTATGTTATTTTGTAAATCCTGCGATGTTCCTGTTGCGGCAACCAAAAAGTTCCAAGTTACGCAGCTCCAAACCGGAAAATATGCAAATATAAAAATCGAAAAACGTAGAATAACCAACGGCAAGTGTTAATTTCTGCTTTACCAAGGTCTAGACCTAAACGTTCAGAATTTAATGAAGAATAATGCAAGGCTTCTACTTGCGCTGATATTCCGTTGGCTAAATTAAAGAATGAAGTTCTTTGCAAGACGAATCGACATTAAGAAAAAAATATGTTTCCAAGTTATATGCAGCAACATTACACAAACTAAGAGAAAAAGTAAAGGATCGGAGTATTTGGGTGTCTTTGGATGAAACAACTGATGCAGAACAAAGATGTTTAGCAAATTTTGTGTTTTGGTATATTAGGAGTTAATGAAGAAAACATAAATCATATCTGCTGACTTTAAAAGTGTTAGAGAAAGTGAATTATTCAACAATTGCTGCTTTTTTCAACGACTCTCTAAGCTTATTGTGGCCGTCTGGTGTTTTATATGAAAAAGTGCGATTGGTTTGTAGTGACGCTGCACCGTATATGTGCAAAGCAATGCGAGGGCTGCAGATTTGGTATCCAAACGTGATCCATGCGACCTGTTTAGCACATGGTTTACACCGAGTAATAGTAGTAACAGTAGGAGTAATAGGATTTATCATCAATAAAAGATACATACACAACATCAAAATAATTAGAAGCATATCACTAAGATTAGCATATTTAACACTTCAACTCAAAATACCACCTCAAGATTATTTAACCATATGCTCCCACAGTAAACCATTCCAACGAAGAGGTGGAGGAATTCTACGACGACGTCAGAACGGCTTAGAAGAAACAAAAACGCATTTTACCATCCTATGCGGAGATTTTAAAGCAGAGGTAGGCCTAAAAACAACGATAATCCTTGGGGAGTTTTGGAAGTGGCCAAAGAAATCCACGCGGAGAAACTCTTATAAATTTCCTGTTAGAAAATAACCTGTTTCTGATGAATAGCTTCTTTTATAAAAGATCTAATAAAATATGGACTTGGGAAAGCCTCGATGGGAAAACTAGAAACGAAATCGATCATTTCAGACAAGAAAACAGTATTTCAAAACGTACATGCTATTAACCAAATTTCCATCGGAAGCGATCACAGAATGGTGAGAGCAACAATAAAAATCAATTTGGGGAAAGAGCGATATAGAATAATAAGAAGAAAAGCAGCAATAAAATGGACACCACCAGAAAACCCAGAAAAGTTCGAAGAAAAAGTTACGAAAAGTCTAACAGAAAATCCAACACAGAGAACGAATATCGATGACCTGAACAACAAAATAACCATACACTCCTCCAAGCAGCAAAGAAACATAGTCCCAGACAAAAACATAAGAGCAAATGAAGCCCCCAAACACGCATGCTATTAAGCCACAGAAGGGAGATAAAGAAAAAAAAAAGTTCAACTCCTGAGGAAATAAAACAGCTAAACAAAGAAATGTCAAAAACAATAAGAAAGGACATAAGAAAATATAATACAGATAATATAAAGGATACAATGGAGCAGAACAAAAACCTGAAAGAAAGTTAAGTCAAGGAAAAAATGAAATTCTGAAGCTCAAAAACAACAGAGGAGAAATTGTAACTAACAGAGACACTCTGCTACATGTGGTGGAAGACTTCTACAAAGAGCTGGATACGAGCCGCTCAACAACAACCAAAGGCGAATACAAGGAACTAAACGAGAAAACTGGAGTAAAAAACCAGGGATCTGAAGACATACATAGATGAATTAGAAAACGCCCTAAAACAAATGAAAAGAAATACTACAGAAAAGCGTACAGGAAAGTGTGCGACCAGTATGTCCTGCCTACCCTGACGTACAGAGCCGAAACTCTTACGATAACAAAAACATCTATAAGAAAGCTTCATGTTACCCAAACAAAATGGAAAGCTCTATAATTGGCATCAAATTGAGAGATGGTGTATGAAACACAGAAATACGCAAAAGAACTGGAGTTTACGACATTATCGAGAAAATAATAAGGCTGAAATGGAATTGGGCAGGACACATCGCGAGACTGACAGACTCCAGATGGACGAAGAGGATAATTGAGTGGAGACCTCGCACAGGCAGACGAAACAGAGGTAGACCCTCAACACGGTGGAGCGATGATATCAAAAGACTGGAAGGACATTGGATGAGAGACGAACAGGATCGATCTAGGTGGAAACAGTTAAGGGAGGCCTATGTTTAACGGTGGACTCAAATATAGGCTGGATGATGATGATTACACCGAGTAGCTGACTTAGTTCGCAATCATTATTCAAACGTTAACGTGCTGAGACCATCAGTGAAAAAGATTTTTCTCAAAGCACCGAGTGATGTGTAGAAGTTTCGGAAAGTTGCGGGGGACGTTCCACGTCCGCCCGCGCCAATCATTACAAGATGGGGAACTTGGATCGATGCGGCTGTGTATTACCCTAAAAATTTTGAAATTGTGAAGAAAGTTGTTAATGAATTCGGCTTTGAAGAAGCGCAGGGCATTGAAGAAGCACAGGGTATTCTGAGAAAAAAAGGTATTCGAGAAGATTTGATTTTTATTCGAGTTACTTTGACTTGCATTTCAACTGCAACCTCTAGAAGCGAAGGGATTATCTTTAAAAACAGTATTGAAATAGTAGAGATATGGTTAAGGGTTTAACTAAACTCAGAAAAAAAGGATTTCATTAATAAATTAACCGAAGTGCTGCCAAAAAATAGGGGCCATCAACAATTGAAGAATATACGCGGGGCGTTACAAAATGAAACAGCTCTTGATGCAAGAAAGGAACATTTAAATATCATTGACATTATGAATTTGTACCAACAGTGTCGTGTGATGTCGAGAGAGTCTTTTCACCGTACAAAAATATTCACGCTGACAACAGGCGCAAATTTACATTCAAAAATGTATTACACCATGTTGTTGTTAAGTGCAATTATGATTTGTTTTTATAATTTAATTAACTTTAAATTAGTAATTTTGTGTTTTTTGATTAATAGAAGTAAACAATTTTGGATTAAAAAAATTGTTGTGCTTTTCAATACAAAAATAAATATGTATTGATATAACGTTGTTCGTTTTTCCTAGTTGGTTGACTTTTTGGTGCATATTTAGGTGCATATTTTTGATGTTTTTTCTTCTTCTTCTTGCAGTGCCTATCCGTTTCGGACGTTGGCTATTAGCATGACTATCCTAGCTTTATTGGCTATTGTTCGGAAGGGTTGTGTTGTAGTTAGAGAGAACCATTTTCTTAGATTCTGCAGCCACGATATTCTCCTTCGTCCTGGGCCTCGCCTTCTGTACACTTTTCCCTGCAGAATGAGTTGTAGTAGGCCATATCGGTGTTCATTACGCATTATGTGGCCCAGGTATTCCATTTTGCGTTGTTTCACAGTGATAAGTATTTCACAGTCTTTCTGCATTCTACGCAGTACTTCTTTTTTGTAATCCGGTCGACCCACGAGATTTTCAGGATACGTCTATAGCACCACATTTCAAACGCCCCCAGCTTCTTGGTAGATGCCTCGGTCAACGTCCAAGATTCCACTCTATAGAGAAAAACCGTGAATACGTAGCAGCGCAGTAAACGAATTTTTATTTGTAACGGGAGGTCGTGGCTCTTAAATATTATGCTCATTATGCAGTGGTCCTAATGTTCGTTTAAACTTGTCCCCAAGTACGTGTATTTCTCGACTCTTGTTATCTGTTGTTGGTTAACTATTATAGACGTCCCGGTGGTATTAGGTTCTTGCTGATGACCATATATTTAGTTTTTTGTATGTTAAAGTTCAGACCATAGTTTTGGCTTGATTCTGCGACACGTGATATTAGGATTTGTAGACCCTCTAGGCTATCTGAAAATATAATTGTGTCGTCTGCGTACCTGATGTTATTCAGACGTTCTCCGTTTATCAGTATTCCCTCATCGATATCATCTAAGGCTAGTTTCATAATGTATTCGGAGTAGATGTTAAAAAGTAGCGGGGACAGCACACAGCCTTTCTCTCACCTCTTTCTATTTTGATCTCCTCAGTCAGTTGATTATCTATCTTGATAGCTGCTGATTGGTTATAATAGATGTTGTTAATGATACGTAGATCTTTTTCATCAAGATCAACTGTTTTTAAGATTGATATTAAATCGTCATGTTTGACTCTATCGAAAGCCTTCTGATAGTCAACAAAACACACATATATGTCGCAGTTCACGTCCCTGCAGCATTGGAAGAGGACTTGAATAGCGAAAAGAGCGTCTCTTGTACCTAGTGAGCCGTGAAAGCCAAATTGTGTGCGAGTTAGTTGTGCATCGCGTTTTTGTATATCCTCCTATATATTATCTTTAGAAATGTTTTGAGAAGATGACTCATTAGACTGATAATTCTATAGTCTTCACTTTTTTTTGCATTTGGTTTTTTTGGTAGAGTTATGAATGTGGATTTAAGCCATTCAAGTGGGATTATTCCTGTTTCATATATGTTATTAAACATTGCAGTGAGCCATTTGATTTCGTCACGCTCCATGATTTTTAGGAATTCTGCATGAAAGTTGTCTGGTCCCGTCGCCTTCCCATCCTTTAATCCTGTTATTGCGGCTATCACTTCTTGTTGAGTGATTTCAGGTCCGGTGTTGCATATGGTGTTCAATGTACTGTATGTGTCATTGTTTCTATTATCCTCGTAGGTCTTCTCAGCGTAATTTTTCCATATTGTTTGTATTTCACTTACATCCAGTATATATTGCCCTCATTGTCTTGTAAACATCCGGTTTTCCTTGGTCGATGTAATCTTGCCGCTTCTTTCACTTTTTTGTGAAGATTAAAAGAATCGTGCTTGCCATTCAGTGATTCTATCTCTTTGAATTTTTCCTCCAACCAAGCGTTTTTGGCCTCTCTAATCTTTTTCTTTATGTCTTTATCAATTTGCTTGTATCTGATATTGTCTTTGTTCTTAGTTTTTCGTCTTTCCTCCATCATATCCAGTATGTCGTCTGTCATCCATATCCTCTTTTCGCCCTTGCTGGACATAAATAGATGTCAAGAATTTCTTGGTTTGTCTCTTGTAATTTCTGGATTTTCTCTTTTGTGTCGGATGATATGTCAGTTTCATTGACTTTGCTTTTAATATATTGCTGTACCTCTTGTTTTATATCATTATTCTTCAGTTGTCTCAAATCATATTTCTTCATTTGTTGTTGTTTAATTTTCTTCAGTTTGAGTTTCATCGTGCCAATAAGAGGGTTATGGTCAGATTTAATGTCCGCACTTGGATATGTCTTTACTGTCGTTATTGAATTTCTATATCTTTTATTAATCAAGATGTAGTCAATCTGATTTTTGACGACGTGTTCTGGGTTATCTTGGGGTGACCTCCAAGTGTATAGGCGTCTTGGTGGTAACTTGAAGAACGTGTTGGTGACAACCAGGTGTTCTTCTGTTGCAAAAGTACATAATCGATCTCCACGTTCATTACGTTCGCCCAGTCCAAAAGGTCCTATGATTTCACCACACCTTCTTTGGCCAATCTTAGCATTGAAGTCGCCCATTACTAGAGTCATTTAATTCTTTTTTACTTTCTTCAGGGCAGTATTCAAGTCATCGTAGAATGTTTCAATTATATCATATGTATCGGTTGGTGCGTATAGTTGGATTATATTGGTTTTGATGGGAAAAGAATTAATCTGAATTAGGAGCATTCTCTCAGAGATTGGGACAAAGTTTGTAACATATTTGGCAATTTTGTTATTTAAAATAATGCCAACTCCATCCATATGTTCACCGTTAGTGTTTCCTGAGTAGTAAATTTTGTGTTCTTTTATTGAGCATTGTCCAGAATCAGTCCAGCGCATCTCACTGACTCCCAAAATGTCTACGGATAATCTTGCCATTTCCTTGATGGCATTATGTATTTTTCCAGCTTCGTACATGGTTTTCACATTCCAAGTACATATCTTAATAGTTCGTCTGTAGGTATTCAAGACGGGTGTATTTTTCTTCAAAGTGTAGGGATTTCGCATTCTGACGACCCGATAGGCCCTACTATTTGAAAGTGGATGTTCTCTCCTGCCGGATCTTGTAGTCCGATCTCCATGATCAGTAACAGGTCCATTAGCATGAGTCTGTGCCATGTTTTTTAAAGCATAATTATCCTAAGCTTAGTTATAAGTTATTAAGTAACAGCTCCATAAGGCATCCCATGCGCCTCTATTTATTAAACATCTTTGAACGAACGTGTAAAGAATCTGTCACGGCAATAAACTGAAATACTCACTTTTACCAGATGAAAGAGACTTTAAAAATGATATTCGAAGGAATTATGCAATGGGGAGGTAAACATCGTATTCTACAGAAAAACATAATTGGATCAACTTATGAATACTTTGATAAGTATTAAACAATTCTGGTAAATGCTATAAACTGTGTGGTTTAAGTAAAGGTATACGTTTTGTTTTCCATAACCTACGTCTATCGGATAGTAGGTTGATCAAAATGTATAATAAAAAGATGTTTCTCAATGTACCATTTAAAATTAAAAAAAATGTATATATACTTAAAAATTGAAAGTAGTTCGTACCTTATCGATGATGCAAACGAGATCTATGATGCTTCCCCTGTCTACATGGTGCTCTCCTGACCCACTGCCTTGTATATGGGCCTCTGGTATCACAATTTGGAGATTCACAAAGTGCGAGATTAACCCTGCATTACCCGATACCTGAAAAAAAAAATATAATTAACTTCAAAACCTCACTCAGCCCTTAACATTCAATAATTTATATGTTAAATAAATCCATCTGAAGTGAAGAATAAGATATTAAGGCCATAAAAAGTTATTTATTTTATAACCTTGCCCAAAATTAGCACACCTGTAAACTGGGTTGCGTAAGTTGATAAATTACGGAACATTTTTTGCTAATCACGATGTTTGTATAGTTTGCTTCAAGTTATATCGTTGTTGCCTCCCCAAAGGGTGCCTGGTAATCTCTGGTTAAAAATTAACACAGCTGTAAATGCAGGTAAAATAACAGTCCCGGTATTAGGAAGTTCAACATTATCAAATATCCATTCCATTTAGGTATAAATATTTATTTACACTTTTTAATAATAATGACACAGAATTATAAATATATAAATATTTATTTTATACTGACTGGAATTGTTTGTCCAACTTTTCTGTACAATATTGTTAGTGGAGTCGCACTAAGTTTCGTCTAAGTAACATATATTTCTATTTTCTTGGTGATATGTTTTGATGTTTTGGAGATACTCGAAGTGCCATGCTCGTAATCTGTTTGATTCCATAACAACTTAACGTTTGTTTATAATTTTATGTTCAAACCCCATACGCTTAACAATTACTAGCAATGTACCTTCGAAATACTTTATTTTACCGTATGAAAGCAGTTTTCGCGGTATATAATTTTCGCCGAATTAAATGTTCGCTATCAGTCCACAGTGTCCACATTTTAAATAAAGTATAAATAAATATCTGCTACGCGCCAGTTCTTCAACAACTGCTTTGCGTTGTATACTGTTTAAGTTTAAAAATGATGTCATTAAGGTAGACAATAAGGCAGCGATCTAATGCAATCTCTGAAAAGTAGCTTATTACTCACGCAAGCTAATTAAGGAAGTTAATTTTGATACATAGTTTACTGGGTTTAACATAAATAAGAATAGTTCAACTAAAGAGACTTCTTCTTCTTCTACGAGTTTCTACGACTGTCGTCGCTTCCTCGTTACGTCTTTTTGTCATTCTTCTTTATCATTCCATGCCTTCTTTCGTAAGTCTCTTTCTTGCATTGCATCTTACATTTCCTTCTTCCACGGTTTTCTTGGTCTTTCCCTCTTGTTTTGTTCAAATGGTACCCATTGGAACCGTTGTTTCGGCCATCTATCATCCGGCATTCTGTTTACGTGTCCATACCATGTTAGTCCTTTTTGCAGTATCCTATCGACTACCGTTTCAAGAGCATCCATCTCATGCCTTATGTATTCGTTTCTAATTCTTTCTAACCTACTTTTTCTTATATTTATTCTGAGTGCCTCTATTTCTGTTGCTAATAATTTTGTTCGTATTGCCTTACTCATCGTCCAGACTTCTGCTCCATAGGTCAATATGCTCTCTACTATTGATCGATATATCATGACGTTTGTTGTTCTAGTGATATGTTCATCCCACTACACGCCGTTCAACATTCTTATCGCTGTTCTGCCTTGATTTATTCGTCTCTTAATTTCTGATTCTATTGAGCCATTCTTATCGAATATTCTTCCTAAATATTTAAATTCATTGATCCCAGTTATTTCAGTTTCTTCCATTTGTAAATTCGGGGGTTCCTTGTTGCCGACGACCATGTATTCTGTTTTCTCCAGGCTAATTTGTAGTCCTCACGTTGTGTAATATTCGTTTAAATTCCTTATCATGTATGACAAATCGTCTTCATCTTGTGCTATCAGTACTTGGTCATCCGCAAAGCGTACTGTAGATAAATAGCTTTTTCTAATCCAGATGCCCATTTTTTCACCTTTTTTTTTTCTAGAGCCTTATGACATGTTCTACATATAGGTTAAACAATGTTGGCGATAAGGAGCAACTCTGTCTTAGTCCTTTTGATGTTTTAAATTTTTTGTGTAGTTTGTTTCCCATCTTTATTTGTGCTGCACTTTCTTTACACATTAATTGCATGATTCTTATGAGTGTCTTATTTAGTCCCATTTCGGTTAGTATTTTCCACAATTTGTCTCTTGGTACAGAGTCATAAGCTTTCCCAAAGTCGATGAAAGCTAAATGCGTCTCCTTATCTACTTTCAATCGTTTCTGGATGATTTGTCGTAGTATAAACATACTATCTACACACGATTTTCCTTTCCGAACCCGTTTTGGTCTTCACTTATATAGTGTTGTGTTTCCTTAATCACTTTTGAGAATATTCTTCCCACTGTTGCTATAACTCTTATTGGCCTATAATTATTACAGTTCTTCTTATCCCCTTTTTTGAATATTAGAATCATGTAGGGCTCTTTCCATTCGTCTGGGGTATGGTATTGGTTTATGCACTCCTCAAATATGTTTTCTAGAAATCGTATTGATTTATTGATTCCATATGTTATCAATTCTGCGCTGGCCCAGTGGCTTTGTTGTTTTTCATTCCTCTCACAGCTTCTCACATTTCTTCCGTTGTTACCACGTTTCCTTGCTGGTTTTCCTCCACCGCTACTTCTATTTCCGGGCTTTTTTTGTCGTTGTATCTTACTTCTTCAAACATTTTACCGAAATACTCTGTATATTCTGTCATGGATATTTTAGTTAATATATTTCCATTCTCCTTCTTTCTAATATTCTTTAATATTATCCACGCTTCCGTAGATATTTTACTTCCTAAATATTGTTGGATGTCTATACATCTCATTTGTCATGTTTGGTTTTGTTCTTGTGTCGTTTTTGCTTAACTTATTAATTTCTCTGTATTCCTCTCTATGTTCTTCTGTTCTGCTTGACAAGCATAAACTTCATTTTAATATAAGTTGTTTGAATTCAGGACTAATTCGTAATGTTTTATTACCCGATTTTTCTTCTACCCCTAACGCTTCTCTTGCTCCTTTATGATATGCTTCTTTAATGTGGTTATACTTTGCAGTGGGGTTTCCTCTGTAGTTTTTATTTATTAGCTTGTCCAATTATTTATGGTATAGATATCTTGCACTATCGTCTTGTAGTAAGTGCAGCAATCGGAATTGAGATTTCTGAAACTTGTTCTTCTAATATTTGCGTTTGTATATTTTGTCGAGATGTGTCTATCCAGTAGAATAATAACTGTGCTCTAACCAGGAAGTGGTCCACAGTTTGTAGTTCTCAGAACTTTAACATCTTCTACCAAGTATTTCAGTTTTTGTTTGGTTATAACATAGTCTATTATTGATTTATAGCCTTCTCTTTCGTTTGTCCATGTATACTTGTGTATATTTTTATGTTGAAAGGAAGTATTTGTCACTTTTAGTTCATATTGGTTGCACAACTCTATTATCTTCTCGCTGTTCTCATTTACTTGCTCTTCTCTATACTGTCCTATTACCTGATCCTTTTCCTTCTTTCCCACACTTCCATTTATGTCTCCAATTATTAATACTTTTCCCTTGCTGGCACGATATCTAGTTGTTACGACAGTCTTCATAAAATGTATCTTTCATTTCTGCACTCGAACTCTCTGTTGGTGCATATACTTCTATAATTTTTATTTGTCTTCCGTGCAGTTTCAATGTGGCAGTGAGCATTCGTTCGTTTATATGTTTATACTATGTTTTTCCTATACTTTTTATGAATTAAAATTGAGACTCTATTTTAACTCGTTTATCTCTGTCTACACCACTCCAAAGATGGAACCATTTTCCGAATACTTCATTTCCTTTCCCTTTCTTATTCGTTTCGTTAATAACTACTCCAATTTCAGCCTTTCCATTTCGTTTATAATTTGTATTTTTTTAGTTGATAACTCTCTTACATTCCATGTTCCAATTTGCATTCTTCGTTTTCGTTGTTTTGGCTGATTTCCTATGAATCCATCCAGTTTTGTCAGAGGCTTGGTTTTAGACTTTTTTGCAATAATCTCTTTTTAAGGGGGACGGGCAGCAGGTTAATGTTGCATAACACCCTATACTGATTATTATTATACCTGTGACCTACATTAGTGCGAGCTTATCCCTGAACTACTTAAACCTCCAAATATTGTTAGAATTTCTCTTCAATACTCCATAAGAAATATTTTTATTGATCTGAAGCGAATACCCTAGTTGATGTATCGAATAAACCAAAGCACATTATGGACGTTATTTATGTTACAATTTTATGCAGAATTAATAGAGAACTAAACTCGGTTGTCTATACTTCGCTTTGTTACCGCTGCGTGATACCTTACATTGATAATGAAATAGGGATGTACATGGGTTGATCCAGCATCCTCTATAGTAAAAATGAATTATAGAGCGTCTGAGTTTACTCGAATACAGAAAAACATCTCAATGTTATATGTATGAGGCAATCTCATTGCAGGCTAGTGAAAACCCCATTTCAGTTCAATACGTTTGAATTACGATTCTGAGGTCCGGTCTGAAACATACATACAATGAGGTTGAATTTCGGTCAGGTAATCTTCACTGCATGAAATCCCTTTATCACAGACCGGACTACAGCTCTAAGTGAATTCTAACCCATCAGTTCCTTTCTTTTCCTATTGCCGCCAACAAAGTCTGTTAGAACACAGAGAGCTAGACAGGTTTTATTTTGTGCCATCAATTATTTGTAGTTCACTTTGTAGGTTTCTACGGGATTTAATTTCTATTTAGGAAAATTTATCTGAAAGGCCGGGAGTTGTTAAACGTATTCACGGTTGGTTTGTTTTACAAATAGTTCTAAAGCTTCGGCTTATTAGAGCAAACTCACCTAATATACAGAAAATGAAGCAAATGGAATTTGGATTCTGTTTTTGTTTTCTTAGAACTTTGTAATGCCAAGTATATTCATGGGTTAATATTAACATTCTGGAATAACTGGAAACATCGAAAATATATTTTCCAATGATAATAAGACTGACAATTTGCTGGAACGAGGTTATGTTGACATATATTAGCAAAACTATAAAACTTGAACTATTTAAACTAAATTTATATTGGTAGATTTAAAAATTCAGAATATTTAATGGCAAAAAACAAAAAACGGTAATTTCCAACAATGATACCGACAAGCAGTAATTACAAATTTCGTATTTTTAAAAGAGACCTGTATTATTTACATGTAGTTATACATAAAAACCTTCGGAAATGTTATTTCAACTTTGTAACACGCGAAGAAGTCAATAACTTCAAACAATTTTAGATTTTGGGGTAAAGATTTGTATACAGGGCGACGTCTTTTTATGTACAACCGGACGGGTGTTATCAACCTCTTAGCCACCACAGTAACTTCCTCTAAAATTTCAAATAGCACTATATCATGTGTGGCACATCGTTGGAAAGGTAATTTCGTAAGGAATTTATAGAGTACTACTTAGTTTTATTATTAACCTGAAATTGAGAGGTAAGCATTTGTTGTTTTCTTCAACAGTCAGTCAACATTCAGTCAGTTAATTTTGAATATTGTAAAGTGTCAATATGGTCTACATCAATGTTGAAAGAATCGGGATTGTACGTTTTTATTTCAAAAATATCGACTGTGCACGAGCTGCAGCACGTTCTTTCAATGATAAATTAATTCGCAATCAGTATGTTATAAAGTTGAAGCAAAAAACTACGGAAACTGACCCAGTGGCAAACAAAAAACATCAACCAGAAAGATCAATTATTAATGAACCTGTTGAATTGTTGTTTTGGGACACATTGGAATGGATAACAATCAGTCTTTGAAACAAATTTCTCAGGGATCGAGAGTTTCCCTCGGCAGTGTAAAGAGAATAAAAAGAAGCACAAATTTCAGCAATACAAAATAAAACTTGTTTAAGAATTAAATGAAGACGACAATGATCGAAGACTACAGTTTTTCGAAAATATGTATAATAATATATTGAGCGTGTGTACGTTTTTTTACAGAATGGAGAAGTAAACATTCATAAATGTGGTGTTATGTTTGTTTGATTTTGCCGCTTCATCTGAATTAAAGTCTCTTTTTAATTGCCGCCCTGTAGCTGATTACTATCTTATTACTTCCCGAATACAGTTTTAGTGGATCTTTTTTTGTTATCGCGGAGAAATGCCGATTAATGTTTTGTCTGCGCGCTTGCCCGTGTACCTTTCCTGGGACTTTCTTGCCCTTGAAGGGAGTCCTACGTGTTAAATTGTTTTAAAATTTTTGCAGCATATTTCGTAATGTGGTAAAATATTTTCGGCCGATGCATATTGGCATTGCGTTTTCTCGGGAGTCGATTTAAAATCTTCGTTTAACCCGGTTGCTTGCGTTGCAGCGCCAAAACCAAGTACTGCAAGGGCGGTTTGGATTTTCGATGGGTGTCCATTGCGTAAATTTTCATATCGCTGTTATCACCATGGGTGAACAGAACCATCGACAAGTATCGGATTTAAAGAAACACGCTGGAATTTTAACCCTTTGAAAGCAATTCATTGCGAAGTTTTTGACCGCTGCTGCGACAAACAACTTGGAAGTTTGTGCAGCGAATATTTCGTTTCGTAATTTCCCGTTTTCCCGAAGAACGTCTTTGCGATTGTTGGTGCAATCGTGATGCCAGCCTTAAGTGGCGTGCTTGCAATTTCTGTTTGCCTCTTCAGAACCTAAGAACACCCTAAAATTATGTCTGCCTTTGTCTCTACTCGCTACCGAAGAAAACCAATGTAAAACAAATTGTTAATTGTGTTGTGAAAACTTGTTTCGGGTTTCATTTTTAAGTTTCAGGTGCTGAACCTTTTTTTTGATGCGACGTAAAGCGACCTTCAGTTGCCAGTTGTCATTTTCTTTTTTTTTTGTTGTTAGCTATAAAGTGCAATTATAAATTGTATTAAATTGTAAACTCACACGCCACTGGCTGCGTAGATCTGTTCTAAGAAAGTAAATAACGCAAGCCACTGACGGCGAGCCTCGGTTCGAATGTTCCAACTACCCTTGTATTAAACCATAAATATTACCGTTTTGGACATTTTTCTTTTCGTCTGAAAAAGATAATGTGACCCATATAAAGTGAAACTGTAACTGCAAGTATTTTCAAAGAATAATCTATTTTACTAAATATGTTTGGGGACATAACAAAAGTAACCTCAAAGTGGTACAATGAAGTCGGAAAGAGAAACTTGGCTCATCACACACATCGAAAATTGATATTGTTTTTCTAGAGCGTTGCGTCCTTTGTGCCTAAATTGAAAAAGGTTTCTAAGCTAAACAATCGAAGCTTTTAGGCCGACATTATTGGAAGACGCGTTTTAGCCTTATTTCCGTCTGCTTGGTGTCTTTTTAATTGAATTTACTCAGTTAAATTTGAGGTTTTGTGTGATTTCCCAAACGAGTTCTCCCAATCCCGTGTAGTCCTCTCCTTCCCGCCCTCGCTTTTAGCGTCATGCATTTTGCATCAGCTTCGGTCCACTTGCAAGAAAATGCAGTTGGGATTCTTTTGAGAACGAAACAAGTTGGAACTTTTCTCTAAAACTTTGAATTACCCTGGAGACGCAAACTAAACAGAAACTGAATTATTTACCTCACCATCTTCATTATCCGCCCGGAAATTGAATCATCAAAATATGAACAACGTCTGAAAGTTTCAATGACGTACTTTAATTTAAGGGAGAGAAAATTTGACGAGTTCTAGTTTGCGTTTCGACGGCACTACAGCAAATTAATCATTATGTATAGGACTTGGCGCCCGGGAGACTGGAAGCTTTGTATTAGAGCTAACCTCGTTTTCTAAAACACTTGATAGCGTGTGTATCTGCTCCGGAGAAGGTGGTATCGCTATCATTACGTGTAGGTGGTGTTGTCCTCTAGTTTTCGAGTCTCGTTTACTGAATACAAGTTTCCAAACCAATCAAGAGTGTTCTTGGAGGACGTGAGCTGTTTGTCGAATCGAGAAGAACGTGCTAAACTCAATTCGTGACACGTACTCTTATCAAAACTATGGGAAACATTCGAACCAGCTATAATTCTTCAAAATTTGTTAAAAAACTGTACTAAAACACTAAATTTTGCGTAATATAAGGAGTTGATGGCATAAAATATTGGAAATGGATATCAGCAGATACGCAAATTTCAAAACTATCCAGTCCCAATAGCCTTCGAGTTTAAATAAATTCAATTTAAACAAAAAATACGCCAATTTGTACATCAAAGAGGACGTTGAAACCGTTAGTGATTGAATTTTAAGATTCACCTCCTCCTTCGAATTTTCAAATAGCATCCCCAAAAAACAACGTCAATTTGTATACCAAGGGGGAAGCACCTCCTACCTTGTGATACATCAATCTAAAGGTAAAAAAATTCTAATCTATTCACATTAAAATAATTATATTCCATTGATCCGTTTACGAGATATAGTTAAAAATATTTTAATTAAGAAAATATTCTGTTCTTAGAAAAATTACTTTCCTAATAAAAATGTACGCCGCTATTGGCTAGCTAATAACGAATAACACTTAATAACTGATGATAGTGTGTGCTGTTTTTTGATACTTAATCCAATGGTAGTATTTTTTACTTTTTTGACTTTTATATATATTTTCGTTATCACAAATACTGTCCGAATATTTGAATCTTGAAGACTTAATTGTCATCTATTTTCGATAGTAAGACTTAAAAATGGTATATAATTTACAACAAACAACAGAAATCATCTTCATTTAATGGGCTGAAAATCCCTTGAGCTTTTAACGAAAGACATTCTGATAAAAAGTACAATAAATAAGCAATCGAGAATTCTGGATGAAGCATGCAGATTCAGGATCTCACCAACTCCATTTCAAAAGGGGCAAAATTGACCAGCATTTTAGTTGGGTCCATACTTAAAGTGTTAAAATCGAACAATTATGTTCTCTTTAAATTACAAATTCACTGACAATTCAGCGAAGAAGAATACGAAAGAAGAATTGAATTTTCTGAAGTAATGTCCCAGAGAATTCAAAATTGTCCAAACTGCATAAAAAATATTTGTTTCAGCGATGAATCAACTTTTTAATTGAAGGGTTTTGTAATTAATATAATTGCAGATTTTGGGAGAATGAAAACCCTCACGTGTTTCGACAGGATCATACTCAGTTTACTGCAAAGATCAACTGTGGGCTGGTATGATGGCGAATATAATAATTGGGCTGATTGTTATTGAGACAATCATACTGGACGGTTATATTTAGACCTATTAGAAAATGAAATTGATTGATTTATCACACAGTCTTTAGAAAATTATATCGATAAAGTAGAAAATATAGTGCTGGTTGAACAAAATTTGCATTTCCAACAGGAGGGTGCCACCCCACATTTTGAATTACCTGTGCGACAATGGTTGGTTCAAAGATTTCCCGGAAAATGAACTGGCAGAAGAGGTACCATAGAATGGCCTACAAGATCTCCAGATACGACGCCCTTTGACTTTTTCCTGTGGGGTTATTTAAGAACGGTAGGTTACCCGACAATGTTCAAGAACTTACACGTAGGATAATCGAAGAATGCATACAAATCCAACAAGTGTGTTGGCTTTCAAATGATTACGACAAAGATTTCTAAATACAGACAGTGTTAAATACGATAGTACTCCACGAAGGTATCGTACAACTAATGAAGACAACGAATTTGCTATAATGGCTTCTGTAGTAGAAGATTCGACCTGTAGCACCCGATATATAAGCCACCGAAGAGACATAAGCCAGTATTCTGTGAGGAAAATAATGAAAAACTGCAGGTACTATCCCTACCACATTCAACTTCATCAAGAACTGCTTGATCATGACTTTCAACGTCGGCTAATATTTTGCGAATGAGCCCATCAACAAATAAATGCTCAAGCTAATTTCTTTAATTATGTCCTTTTCTCCGACGAAGCAAATTTTCATAAACACGGGAATCGTCACAACTTCCACTTCCACTTTCCATCCGTCATTTGTAAGAGAAGTGGATAATCAACGTCGATGGTCCTTAAATGTTTGAGGAGGAATTGTAGGTGAACATGTCGTTGGTCCATATTTTTTTAAAGGACACCTGAATGTATTTACAATTTTTAGAAAACAGTTTTTGGGATTGATTAGGAAATATTCCGTTAAACATTAGACGAAACTTACGGCTGCAATATGACGGGGCCCCTTTACACTATAATTTGGACATTGGAAACGTAAACGCTGAAATTCCCAATAAATGGGTTTCAAAATATCGCCTTTTCATGTCGAAGAGGAGGTCCTTGTTGTAGAGCACTATTTTTGCTCATACGGATTTGGCCGTTCTAGTGGGTATATCATGAAATTGTTTTTGTTCGTTTTCAATATCCGCTTAGCAAACTTGCTCGAACAAAACGTCCCGACCTGTTCTTAGTTACAAAAAACTTCTAAATACAAGATTTCAATGGAAAGCTCATTGCAGATAAAAAGTAATACAAATATTAACAGAATTATTAATAAAATTTTGTATTCTCTCCCAAACATTTTTCTCGTGTTATTACTGGAGGAAGTCTCTGTCAGTCTAATTACCAGGATTTTCAAAGAAAATCTTCACAGTTCCTACTTAGTGATTTAAAGCGTAATGTTCGTCGGGTAATAAAAGAAAAACAATGCTACACATAAAATTATGTTTCACAATTTCTAGCAACGATATGAAAATTGTCGTGAAATTGAACATTTTATGGAAAGGAAGGAAAATCAAGGTAGGTTCATTCCCGACAAGGGGCGGGCCACTATAAGGGTCAGTCAGGTTCTGCACCGGAAGTGTAAGCCCCTCTTCAGCCAGTAATGGGAATTTAATGATAGGAAAGATCAGGAATATTGGATAAAGGATTTCGTGGATGATACTGTCCCAGCATTTACCTGTATGACTCAGGAAAACCACGAAAAACCTGAGTTAGGAGATGGCCCGGGGTCGAAACCAAGACCTCCCGAATGAAAGGTAAACGCTCTACCGCTGCTTAGTGGAGATGGAACGTATTCAGTTAGCGAGTCATTAACAAGAATTTAATTAAAAATTAATTTATGACTTCAAATAGAAGAAACAGGTTTATTTGTGATTGTGTTCTTACTTATAACTTTTTAAATATGTTTGAACACACATAAACTTCGGTATGGGGAGCAAAAATATAACATATTAGAACTGTTCATATATATTTTTTATATATAATTAATATTTAAAGATTGTGTTAACAATTTCTGAAAATAAAAGTCGTATCTTCGACATTTTTACTTTTTTAGTCCTTAATCTTCGTGACTTTCAGCAGTTGGTATTTCCAATTCCAACCGATTTTAGTATAATGATTACTAAAATAATATTGCAAGCATAGAAATGTAGATTGTCTTAAATAGTAGTGGTTGTTATATTTGCGCTCATTAATATATAATAAGATTATTTCAAAGAACTTCCTGACGTTGACCAAAAATTTAGCCAGGATCTATCACCTTGCGATTTCTATATTTTTGGACCGCTGAAAAAGGCGTTAAAAAGTCGGCATTTTGAGTCTGACGCAGGAGTACAGATAGCTGCGGAAGACTTCTTCAATCAGCAGTCACAAGAATTCTATGAGCAGGGTATACGTCGGTTAGTAAAACAATGGGATAGGTGCCTTAACCGTGACGGTAATTATTTGTAATTAAATTGTTGAATAATTTTTTTATAAAGCAAAGATGGGTTTCAATTGAACACACCTCGTATAATAATAAACCTCAAGGTTAGGTAAAAAAACTTAAATGCACGTGTGCACTGGATATGAATTTTCTGTTGGTGTAATGGGACGTTGCATATAGCAAATTGCAACACTACAGTTATTAATCGCTACCAAGGGTGCGATTCAACATGCAGCCAGATCAGCTGTGGCAGGCGTGATTCAAATCCATTTCGTATTTCTGGTATTTCTGTATTTACAATGTTGGGAAAGATAAATCTATTCACTGTAGTTAATATAAATGTGCGAGATATGTTTAATATACTAAAATTCTAACTAACCTTATTTCCTGACATAGATATTATATATATATTGCTATGATAATTATAAAAAAAATAATATTTTAATATTTTCGACCCACGTTGATGGCGCCATAAATATATGCTATGTAGTTAAAATATTATTA